>JAKRZT010015687.1:0-38111 GCA_029582215.1 Solanum sparsipilum | reverse complement strand
CATATATATGATTGAATAAATTTATGTTAGTTATTATGTATTAGAATTATTTGAATCATGATTTCTAGTTTATTAGCACACTGAAAACAGGGAGAAAACTTCTATACTATGCCATCCTAATGTTGAAACCGGTAGGCGAGGAAAGTCGTTTAGGGGAGTAAACAAAGTTGAGGCGCTAATAAGAAGGAAGTATCTGCTAAAGTACGATGCTAGTAGTGACAGGAGAACATCATAAATAGATAATCTAGTTCATAATGATCTAATATGAATTTAATCAATTATGAATATGATAGGAAAGAATAATTGAAAATAAAAAACATGCATAACAACGAACATGACTACATACATGCATGATGAAATGATAAAAAACTATGAAACTTTAATCTTATATATACTTAAAGGTATAGAAATAATTGAATTAAGAAGAATAATATGGGAAAAAATATTTAATGATAACGAATCATAAGATATATTAAATCAACAATGGTATGAAATAGACCTACATGATTTAGACATCGAAAGAATAGAATGGTATGATTTAGAAATAAATTCAGATTAAAATGAACTACGAATATTTACAATATTGGACAGAATCTATGGAAGATATAAAACTATTAGAACAATTAATGGTGGAAAATTTATATATGTATCTAAGAACCCAAGATATGTTATATCTAGAATATATCATAAATAATATTAAAGAGATATCAAGATTAAGACACTTAGTAAAAGAATATTATAATAAAATATTTAGCCAAACATAAAATGAATTCCTCACCTACCAAAAATGGTACACCTACCAAAAACTTTAAGATGAATTCTTCACATACCACACTACCACCTACCACACTACCAAAAATATGAATTCCTCAACCACTAATTCCGCAACCCCGAAAAATGGTTGAATTACTATAATACCCCAATTAAAAATACTCAATTTATTTTATTTATTAATTTAATTAAATTTATTATATTGAAAGTAGATGCCTTTTCAAATTAAAGGATTGTGACTTTTTCAATGAGTTGTGACTTTTCGAAAGGGTTGTGACTTTTTCAATGAGTTGTGACTTTTTCGAAGGGTTGTGACTTTTTTAAAGGGTTGTGCCTTTTCTTAAGAGTTGTGCCTCTTTCAAAGGGTTGTGGCTTTTTCGATAAACAATGACTTTTTCGAAAGGTTGTGACTTTTTAGATAAGGCAGAATTAACACCTATTCATACTACTATTTGGTAACTATAAATAGAGGGGTTTCCTCGCACTTATAAACTACAATTTCTTTAAGTTCTCTAATCTTCTTCTTCTTAAAAAATCTCAAGTGGTATTTGCAAAAATTGATCAAGTTCGAAATTCAACTAAATTCAAGGTACCTCATCAGAAAGAGTTCGTGAAAAAATTATAGCAAATCATTCATCAATTCACACTCGTATTTTTTCTTACCATTTTAATGAGTTAATAGTGACGAAAAGTTGTGCGAGAGACAATAATATTAAACATATATGAAAAAAGACATATGATTTGGGTAAGATATTTCTTCTTTATTTTTTATTTTTTATTCTTTTCCCTCAAACGTAGTCCATTGAATTATTAGTTTTGATGTTAAATTCCCTATTTCAAAAATAGATTTTCACTTTTACTTATAATATGATAACATATCCATGATAACAATTATTTTTTAATGGATATGTATGTACAAATGAATGGAGAAAGTAAAGTGTTGGTGGCAAGAGATTTAAATCAAATGGAATACTAGAGTGAATATAGCATGAACATATATTTCCGTCTTCCTTCTTCATTGGCTATGTATTGTTCCATATAATTTTTCTTTATATCACAAGATACACTCCTTACTATATATATAAAAATAGATAAGAAAATAGTGATTGATCATAAAATGATCTAAAATCAAATTAATGATTCTGTAAATAATACTTTAAATTTTATTCATCTATTAATTTTTATTATTAAAAAATTTAAATATTTTATATCATGATACAACTTCTATAAGATACTAGATACTTTCATTAGAGAATAACTATATGATATGTATGAGGCAAAAAAAAAGGGGAAGACTACAATTCCACAAAGATAAGGTAGAAACATAATGAAACGAAATATTTTTCACCATATATGATGTTATTCATATATCAAAATTAAATTATTCTACTGAAGTATATATAACCATCATTCATGTTAACAACCAAGTACACTTTTTTTGGTAAAATTACCTCTCTATGATAGCCTTACTCAAATATTAATTGAGTAATAATATTTTGTAAAAGATATGTTATATATAAATATAAAATATTGAAATACTTATGATAATCCTTATTAGTGTCATGCACATACTAAATTTCAAGTATGAATATTAAAGAAAAAATTTGTACTTAAATGGTGTACATCATTTATGTTCATAACCTTAATAGGAAAGGCTATTGGTGACATTTTGTGAATGGATATTTTTTTTCAATTTTGTTGGTTAGATTTGTTTACAAAATTGAGTGAAGTAAGAAATAATATTATTAAAGAAATGTCACTTTCTCCCATATTTAAACTTTGAATGTATGTTGAAATGTTTTAATGATATCTGGTCATTTTGATCTCAAAATACAAGTAACTCTATGACAATATGTATTAATAATTCAAAAACACTTGTTCTATGTTTGTTCAATTATAATTATTTATTAAAAAGATTTAATTTAGTAATATTAATTCTATTTTACAACATCATATAATATATATATATATATATATATATATATACGATACACACGTGCAACGCACGTGCCGTAAAACTAGTTGTCAAAATGACATAGCGGGACACTACATAAGGTGTCTAAAATGAACATCGCTCGGGTGAGGTGTCTAAGTGAACTTGGTGCCAACTTTAGGGGGCCAACCGATGGCTTTGGCCTAATTTAACATTCAAGTTAGAGAGTTCATACTTTTAAGTTAGTATATATATATATATATATATATATAAACACAATAATTATTTGAACACAAGGAACCTCTTCTCCCGGAGAAAGAAGAATGGGAAAAAAAGAAATTAAAATTGAAGATCTTTTTGTTGAAATGGACATGTATATCTTGCAATCACATATTGGCATTACGAATCCATCAGTTTTACTGTTGCAGAGTAAATGTCACAAATTTGACACATCTGCTTATTTATTGTTCATATGTCATATGAAGAACTTTTCTTTTCAAATATTTTGTATACTTTGCTCTCCAATTTATTTTTGGTCCACCATAAATTCTTGAACTTATGTGTCATCTGCATGCTTAGAGAACTCGAGTGAGGTACTCAAGAAAATATTTTGGAGAGTCACCATTACTCTTGGATGTTGACACCTTCAGAGTTTCAGATTCTTCTATAGCCAGCGATTTTCCTATTTATGGAGAAGGAGTCGTGTGGGATTTAGTTCCCAAAGTTTCGAAGCGACAATGTATTCTCATTAATGTGGAGGCTTTGATTTCATGTGGAACGACATTACTAGATATATAACTCTTGAGAGGTTTAGAGAGCCCATATCTGAGAGTAAGGGAAGATGCATTATCTCACCCCCACCTGGAACCGGAAAAACTTGACTCACCATAGTGTTTCTTCAATCATTTTTGAAGCTCTTCCCAAACTATTGGCATGTAATCATAGATCCTTCCATTTTTCTTCTTAACTAGGAAGCCGAGTTTATGAAATGGGAGGTGGACATCATTCTTCTATGCAGAAGGAAATGTCCACCTCCCATTTCTGGAACACGGCTCCACATTTAAGTAGCAAACTTAATGGAGAACTGATTACAGGCCGATACTTTGGAAATATCTTCAGAAATAATTGAATAAATACTATGGTGGGTTGGGTTTTTTCCGAAGCAAGGTGGATGTGATATTATGACTTGACCCTCACTAGTAGATAGGGGATCTCACAGTCTCTCAAGAGTTATATCTCCAGTAGTGCTTTTCCACATGAACTCAAATCCTCTACGATAAGGATACAAAATCGCTTTAACATTTGGGGAGTTTAAATCCAGACATATACTTCTCCATAAATAGGAGAATCATTGTCTGCAGAAGAATCAGAAGCTTTGAAGCCATCAATATCCAAGAGTGATGGCTACTCTCTAAAATATTTTCATCCATGCCCTCTTCGAGATCTGATAGTCTGCAAATGACACATAAGTTTAAAATTGTAAGAGTGAACAAAATATAAACCGAAGAGCATGTCTGTCTAATTGGCATGTCAAAGTTATAGACAAAACTTTCATAAACTTAGATTAAGTAGAACATGTGTGCAATAGAAAAAATAACAAAAAAAGTATGTGAGAGAGAACAAAACTCGTGTACTTACAAAATTAGGAATGATGTACTTGACCTACAAAATCACATGTGAACAAACTAGAAAGATGATTCCGATTTTTTAAGTCTGGGTCATCATTTAATTATTCATCTGTTATGTTAAACTTGCATTATTACTTCAATATTTGATAATAATACATCTAGAAGTAGTCCAAAGATGACATATTTCCTATAAAATAATATTTTTTTATTAATAAAAAATCAAATATACCGAGTAATATATCACAAGTATTAAAATCAAAATTTGTCACAACCTCATATACCAAACATACAATATTATCCTTTGTAATTAAGTTTTGAATGATGACATTCTGGTCAGAATAGAGTTTTGAAGAAAATTATTGAAGAGACTGAGTTTCTAAAGTTTATTGTTGATTCAATAAAAAATATTGATGATCATAATAAACTCAGTACTCTAGAAGGGAAGTAGCATGTTTTTGTCAATGAAACACTTCCTTTAATATTCTTATTTAAAGACGAGGAAACTATTCCCCCGGATAAAGAAAAAGGGGAAAAGGAAATTGAAGATATTTTTGTTAAAATGCTGGATCTGTCTTGGAATCACATTTTTTCCTATGAATCAATCAGTTTCATCGATGCAGAGTGGACTATTAAGTTGTATAGGGAACCACCATCTTGATCTAGATGAATGAATTGGACCCATCTATTTAGTTTGTTCATATGTCCGTTTGGAGAGAAAGTACACCTTCCCTCCTTTGGTAAGTTTATGAGTTTTTTCTTATAAAACACTAACTAAACAGATGAGTCCAAAACCGCATACGCACAAATATAGGGAATATGCATTGGACCTCAAAAATCAAACAAACAAAGCAGACGAGTCCAATTTTTTCATTTAGATCTAGTTGGTGGTTCCCTATCTAATAATCACTTAGTTTTCCAGTCTATATTGTCGAAATAGGTGAAATTGAAAATCCAACTTGTACTTCCATGATACACATGTCCATATCAACAAAAAGATTGTAAATTTCCTATTCCCACTCTTCTTTCTCCAGAGGTAGAGGTTCCTCATCTTCAAACTTGAATACTAAATGAAGTGTTTCTTAGACAGGAACCTACAAAATTCTGGACTGATCTCCTTCATCTTGTCACCTCCAAAAGGCTCCCCAATCCTTCTTTTCCTTCAACTATGAATATCTTTGCCAATATGAACATTCATAGGATAACCAAAATCTTCAAGAATATTTTTCGATCAATTTCACAGTCCTCTCAGACTCCTCATCATCACATAGAAGAATCAGGCTTTTGTTGTGCTTTTCACCGTCAATGGCAAGTGGAGGACTCCCCAATTGGAGATCCAAAAAGATAGGCCATTCCGTGTAAGGCTCATTGTCCACCAAAGTTGCACACCCCCTTCACAAGTTTGGAATTCCCCTTTGCTAGACTCAAGATGGTTACAATGTGGACACAAGCTTCTTGAAATAGAGGCAACCCCTGAACCCATACATATGCACCTGAGTCAAATTGCACAACCATTAGCACACTAAAAATAAATTCACAAAATTATTTAATCTTTTTAAAAGACAAATATTTTTATTAGGGGCGACAAGTTTTTTAAGAAAGAGGAAGTAGTGCTAAAAGAATAGTGTGAAACACTGTTGTGACCAAAATGTCATAATTCAAAACTTAATTATAAAGGATAATAATAGATATGGTATTGAATTTATTGATAAATTTTAATTTTGGTACTTGCGAAATATGTAACTAAGACAAATAAATTGAAATAATAATACAATTTTAGTGATTTATATACACATTACAGTTTATTCATGCAGTCAACTAATTTTTATAATTAATTTTATTTTAAAATATAAAATATCTGATTGTATCATTACATTGGTAAACCAAAAGGTTAAACATGAATTACAATGCAATGTGTGTTTCTAAGGAAGGAAAATGTGTTGCATGAAAACATATTTTCTAGAAAAATAAATGAATTTCTTATTTTTTAGTTGTGTTCAGAAAAATACATGATTGAGTTATTTTTCATTTGGGGTAGATATGGAGGGGTAACATTTTTGGAATATTAAAAATTATTTTTTGGATTCTTGTTTCAATTTAGTAAAATAGATTTGTTAAAGAACATGTTAAATAAAACCCATTAGTTAGTTGGCGTATATATGTACCATAATTTTTAACAAGGGGTATATCCACTCTTCATCCCAAAGTTTGAGACAAATTCTAGGATAAGGACTAGCATAAATGAATTGTAAATACTTCAATTCTCATAAATAACATACCTCAATTAGTAGGGCTGATTATTTCCTTCATGATCCAAATCTCATTTAAAGTTGAAAATCTAACGGGTCAACTCCAAATCTTCCTATCTCTATTACATCAAAGAAGAAAAGATGTTCTGGTTGGGGGGATTTATTTTTTATTGTTGTCCTCTATGGTAGATTGGTCGGAGACCTGAGAAGCACTAGTTTATGCTACGGCTGATGTAAGTGATTCAGTAGTCTCTCTCACGTTTATAGTTAGGAAACTCTTGTGATTACCTCTTGACACGAGCCTAAGTTTGGCCCTGTCAAGTTGATCTTCTTGTTGTGGGCTTCTCATTGTGAGGCCCATATATCGTGAAATACATACCTAGACAGCTCAATGGGCCTTACGATGAATAGCCCACCACAAGAAGACCAACTTGACATGCCCATATTTAGGCTCGTTTCGAGAGGTAATCACAAGGGTTTCCTAACTATAAATGAGAGAGAGCCTACTTGAATAAATTACATCTTCCATAGCATAAACTAGCACCTTGTCGGTATCCCATCTAATCAACCATAGAGGAAAACAATAGAAAATAAATGCCCCAACCAGAACATCTCTTCTTCTGTTGATGTTATGAAGATAGGAAGATTTGGAGTTGACCCATTAGATTTTCAACTTTAAAAGAGATTTGGATCAAGAAGGAAATAAACAATCCTATTAATTGATGTATGTTATTTATGATAACTTAAGTATTTAAAATTCATTTATGTTAGTCTTAACCCTACAATTTGCCCCAAACTTTGCGATGTACAGCGGATATAACCCATGCTAAAAAAAAATAACGCATATATACCCCATCGGCAAACTAATGCTTCTTATTTACCATGTTCGTTAACAAATGTATTTTACTAAATTAAAAAAATCCTAAATTTTATTTTCAAAATGTTCGTAACTTTAATAAATTACTCCACCCATTTTTTTTACCCCTCTGAACCTAACCCAAATGAAAAATAGCCTAATCATGTATTTTTCTTAACATAAGAAAATAAATAAGAAACTCATTTATTTTTCTAGAGAATATTTTTTATGTAACACGTTTTCCTTCCTTAGAAACATACCCTACGTTGTAATTCAAGTGTTAGTTTTGATTTTACCAATGTAATGACACAATCAGATATTTTATATTTTAATATAAAATTAATTATAAAAAAAATAGTTGACTACTTGAATAAACTTTAATGTGTATATTAATCACTAAAATTACATTATTGTTTCAAATTATTTGTCTTAGTTACATATTTTTTGCAAGTACCAAAATCAAAATTTATCAATAAATTCAATACCATATAGGATATTATCCTTTGTTATTATGTTTTGAATTATGACATTTTGGTCACATTAGTGTTTCACACTATTCTTTAAGTACTACCTCCTCTTTCTCAAAATAGTTGTCGCCCTTACTAAAAATATTTGTCTTTTAAAACAAACTAAATTATTTTTTGATTTTTTTTTTTAGTGTGCTAATGGTTGTGCAATTTGACTCAGGTGCATATTTATGGATTCAAGGGATGCATCTATTTCTAGAAGCCAATGTCAACATTGTAACCATCCCGAGTCTAGCAAAGGGGAATTCTCATATTTTGAAGGTGGATGTGTATCTTGGGTTGACAATGGAACTCGCGCGAAATGGCCTATCTTTGTGGATAACCAATTGGGGAGTCCTCCACTTGTTGTTGATGGTGGAAAGAACAACAAATGCCCGATTCTTCTAAGTGATGACAAGGAGTTTGACAGGACTTTGAAGTTGATAGGAGGAACATCCTTTAAGTTTTTTGTTATCTTAAGAATGTGAATGTTGGAGAAGATTTTAATAGTGAAAGAAAAAGAAGGATGTGGAACATTCTAGAGGTGACAAGAGGAATAAGTTCAGTCAAGGAACTTGTTGGTTCTTTTGGATTAAACACTTCCTTTAGTATTCAAGTTTGAATACGAGGAACCTCTACCTACGGAGAAGGAAGAATTAGAAAAGGAAATTGACAATATTTTGTTTATATGGACATGTGTATCATAGTATTACACATTGACTTTAAAATTTGCTCAATGATGTTGATCGAGTGAAAAAGTAAGTGATTGTTTGAGCTTAATGACTTTCAATGTTTCCATACTTTGGAAAGTTATCAAAATAATCGTTCATAGTCAGTATTACGTCCATGTTTGACCCCTCAAAATTTATCACTAACAAGATTCCTCTTATGTATTAAATGTCTAAAGAACACATACAACTAATCTTGCAGAGAATTGAGGGGTTTAAGTGTGCAAAATCCACACTATACAATGAATGAATGCCAAAATATTTGATTTTACATAAATATTATGGTATAGCATGTATGCCATTTGGAAAACAATTTCCCTCCTCGAAACATTCCATCTTAGGAATAACATTTCTCAAGTGTACTTTCCACAACACAGATGCACCAAAAGTTATTCAGCCCTTATAATATATACTCTACTAGTTACTAAATCATAAATTGTTAACATAGGCTTCCTCAACCAAATTGTAATAAATGTAACATGCTACAGAACAAACCAAATGACCTTGTTTGATCGACATTTTCCCCAGTCATTGACCTGTTCGTATTGATGTTCTATTTTGGAAAATTCTTAGGAATGAATAAGACTAATTCATCCTACTATCCCATGTTCCATGAACAACTAGCAAAATGGACAAATTCCACCATGGCGGTGAAACATATTTTGACAAGCTATTAAATTTCTGACGTCTGCAAAAGACAGGATCGCAATACATACCAAGTTTGGTAGTAATGAAATAGGAGAAAACATAACAACCAATAGGAAGCTCATGAAATATACCTTACAAATACAATTTTATGGGTATATGGATCTGGAGACTAGACATAACGTGAACCGCACATGCGGTGAATCTAGTTAAATTAAAAGTGGAAAGATTCTAAACTTAAAGTTTGATTACAAAAATGACCTTGAAGGACCATTTTATTCTTTACTCCAATACTATTTCAATAAACATGTTTATAAGAAAAAAAATCGAGCATTCCAATTACTAAAAGAATGAACGAACATTCAATTACAATTCTTAGGGTAAAAGAAAAGATTATTGTTTGACCTTTCAACCGTTGCTATAGCCTTTTCATTTAACCTTAATTGCTTCATCTTCCAAATTTATTAAAATATATGGATATTTAAGAGAGACAAAAAGAAAATAACAAAACATATCAAGAGCACTTAAAAGAACAAGAAAGCAGACATTCACTTATTTGATATTAATAAATAAGAATCTATCAATATAATTTCAAGGCATCATAACAATAAAGTGGTACCAAAATTTGTGAATATATTCCAGTTGTCTGGAATAGTTACAATAGGTCGATGATAGTGTCTTGACACGATAATTGTCATATTTATTTTGATTGTGGTGAAGAAGATAATTTCCAAACTCATGGAGTGTATTAGGTACAAATATTTAAGAGTTCATTCTAAATTTTCTCTTGAAATTGAAATTTTCTAGATCTTCTATAACATCTTGCATAAAATGGTATGATGACACAGAAAGATACTAAAATATTTGTAATAGTTAATGGACAATAGATGGGCATACAATATATCTATGAAAGAGTGAGTCATAGTTTAGCTATTACTTCTTTTCATGTTATTTTTTGTTTGAGTTTTGTTCTTATGATAAATTTTTATTGTATTTTTAGTGAATTGAATTCGGATAGTATGTTGGCGTAACAATCTAAGGTAGATTACAATTTTGGGATATGATGTTCACAATTGTTTTAATATTTCTGGATTATTTGTTATTATATAAATGATCATATTTTTTATGATAAAATCCTAATCATACGAGTCATCGTGTTTTACTTAAACATTACATGCATATTTTCGTGAAAATATTAATCATTCTAATGAATCTAACAAAAAAATAAATGAGCTCACGTGCAACACAGGTGCCCAGAGACTAGTCAATTAAAATGCAAAAACATTGATATATCTTTAAGGCATTCTTCACAATAACAACAAGGCTTAACTCTTTTTACAAACACTAACCTGAATAAAGAAAACTTTTTTCTGCCGTAAAATCAAGAATCGAAAGCTTTGAGTTCTCGAAACTGTAAAAACTAAGTAATAGAGACTGATTAGTTTGAATAAATTGAATGCATAGACAAAATTATATATAGAACGATATAGAGAAACAGAACAAAAGAAACTTGAATTTAGATGAGCCTTTTTCATGAGAGAAAAAAGTGATATGAGAGGGAAAAGAAAAAAGTTATGAAATGCCTGTGTCATAAGACACATAGTAGAAGATATCAAACACAATCTTCAAGAAGAACAATAAAATCCACCATATAATACCGGAAGGGAACCAACTAGCAGACTACGTAGCAAACATGACTATTGACAAAGGAAATTACATATTTTTGGATTTAAACAACATGGATATAACACCGAGAAGGATTATAAATAGTAACAAATCAAATTGCTCATATTTGAAAGTATCACCAACTAGAAGATAATGGGACTGGGAAGGCCACAACATCATAAGTATTCCACATAGACATCATTTACAAAACATCATGAGTGTACCAAAATGTGAAGAACTGTCTGACCTAGTCTACTTCAACCAACAAAAAGGGACTCGGCAAAATGGAGGAATTGGGGTCAGATGGGAGCTCTTAAACTTGGAAGGAGTCTTCATCACTAGTTTGAAGAGGTGGACTGAAGCTACTCATGCATTCTGATCAAGCACCATCTGTGGAAATAGGGGAATTAGATGGGAGAAAGGAAGAAGAAGAAGAAAACAAAGGTGAGCAAGAACCTAGACATAAGGTATCCTTTTCGGAAGACAAGATACAAAAAGCAACACACTAGAGGAAATACCCACCATAAAATAGTAGGCAGTTGCAAAGAGGAAGAGAGGCAGTTTAAGCGAGAAGCAAAAACATACAGAAGTAAACAGGATGAACTACAATTACTCTTGTTAGACGAGTCAAGGAAGACACGAACACATGGCCATGAATGTTGATGATCCATAAGTTGAGGAGGTGGAATTTCTTTTTTATCCAAAGTAAGAACATTTTTTTAGGTGTGGGATGGAGTTAGACTAAAAGAGAGGCGAATTATGAAATGGAGAACCCTAGCATTAAGGAAATGTTATTGGCAGTATGTCGCAGACCATCCAGACGAGATACCCAGTTATTTGTTTTGTTTGTTAATTGATATGGGCCTTAGGCCCATATGAGTATTGCAATTTTTTTTAGATTCATTTTAATAAAAGCCCAAAAGTTGTTTTAAAAAAGTGTGCATTTAGTGACATAATAGAATCTTCCCACGAACCAAGATGATGTAAAGTATAAAGATTAAATCATCAATCTCTGTCAAATAAATTCACACTCCAAATTTATAAATGTGAATTTCGAAATTTTGATTTAACATAAATTGGATCAGAAATAATAGTATGTGTATATTCTTTTATTATATAAGAATTGACGTGCATGAGTTTTTTCGGAAAAAGTAAAAATAAATTATTTTTTTTGCTTTAATTAATTTTGTCTATAAATTTTTGAAATTGTTGGGCCTACTTTAGCTATGCCCGTTAATTTTAATTCGTATACTTTAGTTATAGCTTTATTACTTTGAATGTTGGTGTTCTTTGTCTACATTTTGTAATTACTTTGAGTAAAAATATTAAATATCGATGAAGAATAATACTGTAACACCCCATAACTAGAAACAAGTTAAAAAGTGGAAATAGTCATTTTTGTACAGAATATAAAAATTTGTTAAGTATGTTAAGTTGGATTTTTGCTCAACTTCAAACGACCATAACTCCTAGGTCAGGATGTGTTAGGTGTATTTCCAGATATCGTAGGAAAGACCTTGGAATAATCTTTCCAACGCCGTCAAGTTTGTGCTATTCCGAGTTTGTATGAGTGAGATATGCCCATTGTAAGTTGGGATGTTCAATTAAGGAAAGACTAATCCGGATTTTGGAAGGGTATTTTAGTCTTTTCCTTTCCCAATTATTTTAATTCATTTTTAGGAGTTTAATTGGGGTCTAAACTGAACTTGGTCAGTTTACACTTTTCCAAAAAGAGTTAGGTTTTTGAGAGAAGAGAAAATAAGAGGAGAAAAGAGGAGAAGAAGCATGATTCGTCAAGATCGTTCAAGTTTGATCGTGGATTTCATCAAGGGGTGATCCCTACGAGGTATGTGAGTTCACACAGTGTTGGGTTCGTTCATCCAAGCGCCAAACATGTTTATTCAGTGTAATTTCGTCGTAAAAAGTTTGAGAATTTTATGTTCTTGAGTTGTATTCTTTAATTGCTTTCGCTCTTAAATTTGGGATGAGATTGAGGAGTTCTTGAGAGTTCAAGATTGATTATTAGAGTTGCTTTGAGTTAGATTCTTGTGTATATGTTGTGGGTACCTGAATCTAAAGATATATGGAGAAAAAGAATCGAAATTAGGCAAATTGGGGCTAGAAAATGAAGAAGGAACAAGTCGGGCAAATTTGGTACCAGGTCCGCGACGTGGACCTATTATTCAGATTTGAAAATTTCCCATCGCGTCGCGGAGCGGTCACGGACCATTCTGCCTTAAAAGTTATTTTCACGACCAAAATTTAAATACACCTCCACGTCATGGATCATCAGGCAGTGATTTCTTGATCTTTTCACATGTTTAGCTATCTAAAATCATTCCTAAACATCATGAGATCTTTCCTATCACAAATCACAATCCTTGAATCCATAATTCAAATCAAGGAAAGTTAAGAGTCAAGTCAAGAGAAGTTAAGAATCAAGTCAAGAGAAGTTAAGAGCCAAGTCAAGAGAAGTTCATAGAGTCTTCCAAAAGCCTTTTACAAATGATTTAACTTTGTTTTAACACTTGAGTTTTGAGTTCAGTAAAGAGTAAAGTTGAAGTTCATTTCTTCAAAAGTATATGGGGACTATGTATTCCCAAAGAGTTTAAAATGTTTTCAATTTAAGCAAGAAGGGAAACTTTGATTTCCAAAGAACCTTTGAGCTAGTTTTCAGAAAAGAGTAAATGCTTTCACAATTAAGCAAGAAGGGAAACTGAGATTTTCAAAATAGCCATTGAGCTATGTTTTGAGCAATTATCTCAAATCACAGAAAGAAGTATGTTTTTAAACATAAGAGCTAGAATCATATTTTGGGAGTAGTATTGAGCACCGATATGGGGGAGAGTTCAAACAACTCACACCCCCATAAACCATGTAGCCACCATGGGTAGAAAAGGGTCATACTTTTTAGATGATTCTTTTGGTGCTTTTTAGCATAGAATAGTGGATTCACTTAATAGTTCAGGTTCTATACCCCTGGCAAGGTATAGGACTGCCCTGGCAGCGTGAGGCAAAACGATGTATCATCACGATAGCTCTTAAGTGATGGTTGTCGATTAGAGAAACTCCCACAACAATACTTTGTATTTTTATATACATCAGAAATATTTGTATTTTCATAAACAAATAGAGAGTTATTATTGTATTTCTAAATACACAGAGTTGAAAACCATGTTTTAAAGCTTTTTTTATACTGCATTTATGTACACTGCTTTATATTGAAATCAGTTGAGTGGAGTTGAGTTGAGTTGAGTCAGGTAAGTTCTTCAGTTCCTTTCAAGCTTATGTCTTGTTTTAGAATTCCCCTCGCATACTCGTACATTCAATGTACTGATGCCATTTGGTCTGCATCTTATTATGATGCAGACACAGGTAACCAGGATCAGCATCCAGCGCATCGTTGATCCAACTAAGCACTCAAAGTCAGTTGGTTGGTGAGCCTCCTTGCTTTCTGGAGGATCCATTTGGTTATGTTTTGTTTTATTGCTTGTTTATTTTAGTTGTTAGGATGATCGGAGGTCTTGTCCCGACATCCCTCAGAGTTTAGAGGCTTCATAGACAAAGTTAGTTGATGTTAGTTCATGAGTCTTTACTTTTACTTTTCAATTAAGTTGAGACTTGAGTGGCCACTTTGGTAGTGAATGTTATTATAATACATTCTAAGTTATATTTTGAGCAGTTCACTTTACTTGGTTTAAACGTATTTATCTTGAGTAAAGTCTTCCGCTGAGTAAGTAAGCCAGGACAAGGGTTTGCTTGGGGCCAGCAATGGTTCTCGAGTGCCGGCCACATCCAGGCTGTAGGCTCGGGGCGTGACAAACTTGGTATCAGAGCACAGAGTTCAAGAGTCGTAGGGAGTCTTTGAAGACGTGTCTTTAGAGTCCTGGTTATCGGTGTGAAGCGCGCCACATCTATAATGAGGAGGCTGCAACATATAGGAACTATCTCACTTCTTTCATACTCATTTCGTGCCTTGCCCGCATCACCCTTGGATCTCACACCACGGTCAGCCGACGTTAGACGTGGCCTGCCCACATCGAACGTGGCCTGTGCACATCTCTCAGTCAATGTCGGGTGTGGCCTGCCCGCATCGCCCTTGGCTTGCACACATCGCTCAGCCGACGTCGGGCGTGGCCTACCCACATCGCCCTTGGCTTGCACATAATGGTTAGCCGACATCGGATGTGACCTTCCTGCATCGGCCGTGGCCTATGCACATCGCTAAGCCGACATCAGGCGTGGCCTGCCCGCATCGCCCTTAGCTTGCACACATTGCTCAGCCAACGTCGGGCTTGGCTTGTCTGCATCTCCCTTGGCTTGCACACAACGGTCAGCTAATGTCGGACGTGGCTTGCCCGCATCGCCCTTGGATTGCACACAACGGTCAGCTGACGTCGGACGTGGCCTGGCCGCATCGCCCTTGGACTGCACACAATGGTCAGTCGATGTCGGCTGTTGACTACCCGCATCAGTCGTGGCTTGCACACAATGGTCAGTCGACATCAACCGTGGACTGCCTGCATTGGTCGTGGCTTGCGCGACATTGGTCGAGGTCTAGTCGACAACATGCGAATGTTCATGCCGTACAAAAATCAAAAGAGTGTGAAACACCCTTCATGCATAACAACATATACATCTATTCTCAACGTTTCTACCTCACGTGGTTCGTTCGTACCAATCTTTATTACTTTTACGGTTCGTACGATATTGAAACATCTTTTATTTGTACAAATATGTACTCTATCATTAGTTTCACATGTTTAGAACTCATTTCAAGCATTTACATATTTTTTCGACTTTTATTCATTTTAAAAAAAAAAGAATTACGGTTTATTACTTTTTGCATCATATTTTAAAAATTAAAATTTACTAAATTTTCAGATTTAAGGTTACTATATTTATTTGTGAATTTGTGGTGTTAATTTTATATTTTTTGATATTTTTCCTATTTGTTATTAATTTATTACTATTTTTTTGGAATTTTCCGAAAAAAATAAAAATTAAAAATTGTTGAAAACTATTTTTTTATATTTAGAAAAGTCATTTGTGGAAGCTAATGTGTCTTTGTACCTTAGAACGTGCATATTTGGGTTGTACATGTTCATTATGATTCTCTAGAAAAACGATGCCTACTATGGTCACATGGATTTGTTTTAAGCATATATAAGGGGGGTACAGGTGTTGGAGGCAGACTAAGGCGACAACATGTGGACGTCATGGGCATCCTGTGGGCTTAGTGGGCGTGTTGCGTGGACGTTTGATGGCATGCATGGCTTGTTCGTGCTACGTCATTGGGCATCTATAAAAACATGCCGACGACGGCTTGTGTGGCGATCGTGTGCTGCTGAGGGAATTTATCTAGAGCTAATAAGTGCAACAAATCCCGACTTCTGGAAGGGATGCATTTATTAGATAAAAGGTCGACGCGGGCTCTGCCTGTTGCTGCGATGATTCATGATTACTTGACAGATCGCACGACCATCGTGCCGGCGATGCATCACTCAAATTTCTGCCCTACCAACTTTCGATGGTAGGATAGTGGCCTACTGTTAGACCCCTGATCTAAGTCACTCAATTAAATGGCAGCATGGACAAGGTAGTAACCATGTTAACCTTGTCAATTGCAAAAGCCAAGGAAACAAACAGGCAAGGCTAAGTTGGCGACAGACTGTTGACGAAGTTAAGGTGTGTGCAATGGCACCATGGCCTGATTTCAAAGCGACAAGTGAGGACCAAGGACTTGATGGCAAGGCATCTTGGTGAGGATTTGACAAGCTTAACAATGTCGTGTGAGCATGGCATTCATATTCAAAGAAAAGAACAATGGCAAACGACCAGCAAAGCCAAGGCAACAATGAAAGGGCATTGATGCTAATGTGGGGTGAAGCAATGGCATAGATTTGTGACCATGGCTTGGCATAATTGAGTTGGAGCAATGCAATGCTGAAGAGTCTAAGTAGGGCAGTGTTACACATGGGAGCAGCTCGTCCAAAAGGCAAGCAAAGTCAAAGCTGACTGGCGGTTACAAAACACACGCCAAGCACATGACCGGCGGTTACAAAAAGTGCAGCATTATCTTATTTCGTGTGGAAATGGTTTTTACCACCTTGTTTGAATTATTTTGAATATACCAAGTAGTTGCGGGGTGTCAACTACATAGGATAGGATCAGGCTAAGACCAACAAGTGTTTTATTCTAATTACGCCACTTGTCGGAGTTGGCTGCACATAGTGTTATAAATGTGCAAGCTGCCTATGGTGTAATTTCGGGTTTGGCTATTCTAAGTATTAGGGAATACTAATTAGAGTGACAAATCTAAGTTAAGGTCTAGGGTGATCTTAAAGTGCCAAGGTTGGTACGATTTGAGAGTGTTCTTGTATTCACTTTATTAATACAAGTTGGAAATTAAGTTTTCTGTAAAGCTGGTTGCCTTTGTCTCATTTTATATTTTCGTGGCATTATTATATTGTTTCTTACTGTTTTATGTTGGTTAAAAACGTCCAAGAGTTAGTCTCAAAACATGCTGCCTATTTTTCGAGTTAACACCAAAACAGTCCTAAATTTGGCTAAGTGTTGGAAGGCTGAAGTCAACAAGGTTGTTGGCTGCCAAAGTGGGTTAAATCAGTGAACTATTTGTGTTCAAAGTTCAGCCCCCCTTATAGTTGGTATCAAAGCGCGGTGTTGCAAGGAATCAGATGATGGTGACGAACATTGAAATACAAGAACATGTACGAAGGATCGAAGCTTTTGTTGGCTTGACTGATGAGCGGCTTGATGACCCAAACTTGGTGGATCTGCTCACGCAATTTTATGGTATGAAAACTGAATTTGAAAATTTTCGTTCAGAAATGGGTTTATATCGGGCTGACATCAAAGAAAAATCAGCGGAGAACCTTAGTTTTCATGAGGCGGTGTCTTTGCAAATTGATGGTGTGATGAAATACAATGAAGACCTTCGAACTCAAATTGACAAAGTGTTGAAGGAAAAAGAAATCCTTTATGCTGAACTTTCCATCTTGTGTTTGGCCATTGCTGGTTCTAGAACAAATTGTGAGGAGTCTTCTAAAGTGAAAATTCCCGAGCTTAAGGCATTTGGAGGCACAAGGAGTGTCAAGAAACTCGAAAACTTCTTATGGAATATGGAACAATACTTCATTGCAGCCCATGTACGTGATGATGATCAGGTGTCAATTACTACTATGTATCTTGCGGATGATGCGAAATCGTGGTGGCGTACAAGAATGGCTGAACAAGTAAATGTTGAACGTCCTATGATTGATTTGTGGGAACTTCTGGAAAAACAGTTAAAGGATCAATTCTTCCCTCGCAACGCAGGCTGGATTGCTAGGGACCGTTTGAAGACCCTAAGACAGATCGGATCTATTAGAGACTATGTTAAGGAATTTTCTTCTTTGATTCTAGATATTAACATCATGTCCGAAGAGGATAAATTGCATAGTTTCCTTTATGGATTATAGAAATGGGCACATAATGAACTACGAAGGCAGAACATTAAAGATCTTCCTAGTGCAATCGCAGCGGCATATGCATTGGCAAATTTTCGTTTAGGACGAGATGATGCTGAAAATTCTTCTGTTTCTTCTAAGTCTAAAGGGAGAGATAAAGTGAAGGATTGTAAGAAAAAAAATCCTAATGTTGAAGACAAGGTCAAAAAAAAGGAAAAACAAGAGGCTGGATCATCCAAAGGCAAAGAAAAAGTGAAGTTTGATGGCTGCTTTATTTGTGATGGACCACACATGGCAAGAAACTATCCAAAACGAGCAACAATTGTCAATTGTTTATTAGCAGAGAGTGATGATGTCGAACCAGATGAGGAACCAGTAGCGTATGTTAATCCTATGAGTGTTTTGTTCGCCAAAAAGGATGTCGCTGTATCTCAATATATTTCATCGAGGGCGATGAAGCAAACTGTTGGGGGTGGTCTGTTAGACCCCTGATCTAAGTCACTCAATTAAATGGAAGCATGGACAAGGTATTAAGCATGTTAAACTTGTCAATTGCATAAGCCAAGAAAACAAACATGCAAGGCTAAGTTGGCGACGAACTGTTGACGAACCTAAGGTGTGCACAATGGGACCATGGCCTGATTTCAAAGCAACAAGTGACGACCAAGGACTTGATGGCAAGGCACCTTGGTGAGGACTTGAAAAGCGTAACAATGTCGTGTTGGCATGGCATTCATATTCAAAGAAAAGAACAATGGAAAATGACCAGCAAAGCCAAGGCAACAATGAAAGGGCATTGATGCCAACGTGGGGTGAAGAAATGGCATAGATTTGTGACCATGGCTTGGCAAAAATGAGTGGGAGAAATGCAATGCTGAAAAGTCTAAGTATGGTAGTGTTAGGCATGGGAGCAGCTCGTCCAAAAGGCAAACAAAGTCAAAGCTGACCGGCAGTTACAAAACACATGCCAAGCAGATGACCGACGGTTACAAAAAATGCAGCATTATCCTATTTCATGTGGAACTGGTTTTTGGCGCCTTGTTTGAATTATTTTGAATATACCAAGTAGTTTCGGGGTGTCAACTACATAGGATAGGGTCAAGCTAAGACTAACAAGAGTTTTATTCTAATTACGCCACTTGTCGGGAGTTGGTTGCACAGAGTGTTATAAATGTGCAAGCTGCCTATGGTGTAATTTCGGGTTTGGTTATTCTAAGTATTAGGGAATACTAATTAGAGTGACAAATCTAAGTTAAGGTCTAGGGTGATCTTAAAGTGCAAAGGTTGGTACAATTTGAGAGTGTTCTTGTATTCACTTTATTAATACAAGTTGGCTATTAAGTTTTCTGTAAAGCTGGTTGCCTTTGTCTCATTTTATATTTTCGTGGCTTTATTATATTGTGGCTTACTGTTTTATGTTGGTTAAAAAAAGTCCAAGAGTTAGTCTCAAAACAATGCTGCCTATTTTTCGAGTTAACACCAAAATAGTCCTAAATTTGGCTAAGTGTTGGAAGGGTGAAGTCGACAAGGTTGTTGGCTGCCAAAGTGGGTTAAATCAGTGAGCTATTTGTGTTCAAAGATCTGCCCCCCTTACACCTACCATGGTGGTGACGGGTGACGGAGAAGTAGGGTTCGATTCCGGTGAGGGAGCCTGAGAAACGGCTACCACATCCAAGGAAGGCAACAGTTGCGCAAATTACCCAATCCTAACACAGGGAGGTAGTGACAATAAATAAAAATATCGGGCTCTATGAGTCTGGTAATTGGAATGAGTAAAATCTTAATCCCTTAACGAGGATCCATTTGAGGGCAAGTCTGGTGCCAGCAGCCGTGGTAATTCCAGCTCCAATAGCGTATATTTAAGTTGTTGCAGTTAAAAAGCTCGTAGTTGGACTTTGGGATGGGCTGGCCGGTCCGCACTAGGTGTGCACCGGTCGTCTCGTCCCTTCTGTCGGTTATGCACTCCTGGCCTTAATTGGCAGGGTCGTGCCTCCGGCGCTGTTACTTTGAAGAAATTAGAGTGCTCAAAGCAAGCCTACACTCTGTAAACATTAGCATGGGATAACATCATAGGATTTCGGTCCTATTATGTTGGCCTTCAGGATCGGAGTAATGATTAACAAGGGCAGCCAAGGGCATTCATATTTCATAGTCAGAGGTGAAATTCTTAGATTTTTGAAAGACGAACAACTGCGAAAGCATCTGCCAAGGATGTTTTCATTAATCAAGCACAAAAGTTGGGGGCTCAAAGACGATCAGATACCATCCTAGTCTCAACCATAAACGATGCTGACCAAGGATCGGCGGATGTTGCTTTTAGGACTCCGACGCCACCTTATGAGAAATCAAAGTTTTTGGGTTCCAGGGAGGTTTGGAGAATTGTTCAGGGAGAGGCATGCATATATCCTCAAAACAATGGGTAATCAAAGGGTGCCTGCTGCCGAAATATTGCAAGATAAAAAATGATCGAGGGTGACTCCTTGTATGTGGAGAACGTAACCGAGGACGACAATCAATTTACCGTGTTCGGTGCAGGTGCTACTGCCTATGTGGACCTACTGGAAAAGTCATGTTCTTATAGGGAAATGACTTGTTCAAGATACCTTATGCTCAGGCGATGGCCGCTTTGCGATCGAAGCATGACAATGAGTATGGTATGAGCATTTATGAGTACTCTTCGCCTTTGTATAAAGTTGAATCATATCTCCTTGCATACTTAGATTCTATTAATGTTGTCCCTCTCGAGTCGGAATGGTGTGTGCTAGAAGAATTGCTTAATGTGAAGATTTTTCCATCTCTTGTTGATACCAAGCTTGGAAGAAAACGAAGAAAATGTATCAAAGGTGTCGGTGAGAATTTCATGAAAAGCAAGAGAAGGAAAAAATGTTCAATTTGCAAGAGAACTGGACACAAGAGAACCACATATGTGAACAACAAAAATCTTAATTAAGCTTGGTTGAATTTGTTGATTGAATTTGTTTTTGTAATCATTTTTGTAATCAAGCCACTGCTATTTTTTGCTACCAGCATTTTGGTTAATTTAATGTCAGCTATTATCGTAATTACTCATGATCTAAAATAGATCAATCAAAAGATGACATACATTTTGTACACTGTCTATTAATGTTTATTATCGAGTCCACTCATTGTATATTAAGTTGTGTATTGTTAATATATAAAAATTCATGGTATTCATAATGCAATGATTTTAATGCATGAATTAAAATATGATTAAAGAAGGAAGAGCTCCAAAAGAATCAAAAAAAAATTGTCTAAAATTGTGACTATTTTTAATGCACCAAATCAAACAATGCTTAAGAAATAATCTAAGTATAACTAATCCAACTATAACTAATACAAGCATTATTTGCATATACACTCTACCAAATGAATCCTTAAAGAATTGTCAAAAAATCAGATGTTACCATTGAAAATATAGTAATGTGAACATTTTTTACCGTTGTAAAATTTGTATATCTAAATATTTAGTGGTTATCAAAATATATACACCCTTTATACAATCGATACATCTCTATGTGTGTGGTGTATGTATGACCAATGAGATTTACACTCTGACACTTATATATTGACAAAAACTAGTAGAATTTAAAAAAGACAGCAATTAATTAATAATAAATTATATTTTTGAAACCTATCCAATTAAATAAGTTTTAAAAAGTGATATGATCATGTAAGAGTCCACATAAATTGGGTGTGGTGATTAGTGATGTACAAGGAAGAGTTGTGGTTATACAATCAACATCCTTAGAACAATGTTTGAGAAAACATAAGTATGTTGTGAGGATGTCACTTGTTCAACCACACATTGTTGATTGCCACCCCAATTTATGTGGACTCATACATGATCGCATGCTTATGTTTTAAATATGTTGATTATATAACCACACATAACTATTCCTCATTCATACTTGTGCTTTCTTCACACATTAGTTTGAAGATGTCGATTGTATAACTACAACTCTTTCTCATACATCATTTATCTCCACCCCCAATGTATGTGGATCCTTACATGACTTGTTTAAACTTATTTAATTGAATAAATTTCAATAATATTGTTTATTATTATTTATTCATTCTTCCTTTTAAATTATACTAGCTACGATCTATATTTAAGCATCATATTCTATTAGGTGCAGTATAGATCATTTTTGGATCATGATATTAACCCGTATATACCTTATTAGTGTTGAAGTGTAGATGTCGTTGGTACAATCTAAACCAAGCACATGAAAAAGTATCAACTGTCTTAATTATCTATATATTTTGACCAATAGTGACAATACTCAATTATCCAAATTTTACAACGGTAACAAAGTACAAATTGCTACTTTTCAACGGTAATATTTGCTTTTTTAGTATATAAAAAGAAGGATTCAGGAACTCTTCCATCCTATTCTATTTTAAAATACTTAAACATCTCTTTTTATCATGTCTCAAGCATCTCAAACATCCAATGCAAAAAAGTCTTACGTTTGTCGTTGTGGTAATTTAGCTATGTTGAGGACGTCATACATCGATACGAACCCATGTCGACAATTCTTTAACTGTGCAATTGGTGCATGCTCCTTTTATAAGTGGCTTGAAAATGATTCATCAACGAGCAACCCATCAAAATTGAGTCAAGGACTCGAGACATCAAATTTTCAAGGCATTACCAAATTTCAAATATTAGAAAGGCTTCGAAACTCCGAAAAATAGATATTTGCTATTGAGTTTATCCTAGAGGCCAAAGAGCAGAGGAATCACTTTAAAGGATTGCTAAAAGACACCGAAATAGATAGGGATCAACTAAAATAAAAGTTGATATTGGCCGAAGAAAAAGAGAAAGGCCTAAAAATATTGTATGGTTTGTTGTTAGTGGTTGCTTTTTGAAAATGTGTAATAGGGATGCAGTAGTACAATCTTATATCTTTTACTCATGTATTAGTACAGTCTATTAATAAAATGAAGTCTTTTTGGAATTGGTAAGACAATGCATTATATATACAATTTAAAGTCGATAACTTGCAACAACATCCATAAAAAAAAAAAAACATTTACATGATCCAACTGTCTTAAATATCACTTCAAAAGCCAACTACTTCAACCACCAAAAACTAATTATTTTTAAACCCAACTATCTTAATCATCAACCACCAAAAACCAACCATTTCAAAAACCAATTGTCTTAATATTCAACCACCAAAAAATAATTATCTTAAAAATCAACTGTCTTAATCATCAACACCAAAAACCAACCATTTCAAAAATCAATTGTCTTAAAACCCACTTCAAAAACCAATTGCTTTAAAAAATCAATATAACAAATACCTTACTCATCACCATTTAGCTCACCATTGAGTTCCATAACAATACCCTTCACATCCACTGAATTTTCATCACTACCTTATTTTCCCTCTTCTGCCAAGCCTTCTTTTACCTTCTCTTCCAACTTCCCCTGTTATTTTTCTTCTTCTTCCTACTCTTCGATCTGCTCCTCTTCTTCTTCTTCTTCTTTTTTCTTCTCTTCGATCTTCTCCTCATCTTTTTATTCTTCTTTCTTCTATTTGATCTTCTCCTCTTCATTTTCTACGTGTTTCTTCTCTTTCAGCTTCTCTTCTTTTTCTTCTTCGTTTTCTTCCAGTTTCTCCTTTTTTTCCTCTTCATCTTTTTCTGCCATCTTCTCCTCCTATTGTTCATTAACTTCTTCTGCAAAGTACTCATCAACTATTGCTAATGGAAGGATTTCATCAACATCAATTGCAGCACCATCTTTATCGATTGTTGGTGTTGTATATTCTTCATCAACTACTGCAAGATCATTGGCTTAGTATTCTTACCAATAAATTATTTTACACAAATAGTATATAAATTAGTCTACCTTTATTTTTCTTGTTCTTTTGAGCTCTCCTCAATTTCTCATTTCGTATAAATGCAACAACTTTTATCATTGATTCTTCAAGGGATGCAACACTCTCACACAAATTATCATCCTTATTTTTCTGTCCACTCGAAATATAATTCTCACAAGGTTGATTGAAATTGTTCTCACCCAATATTTCATCCTCCTCGTTCTCTACTGCTAAAGTGAGGACAGTTACACCTCTCAAATTGGCCTTTAAGGCATCAATGATTTTGTCCTTCACTTCGTCCATATATGGCTTTAATTGTTGCCGTGTAATTTTGTTTAGTCTCACGGACAGCAGGTGTGAGGTATGGGTGCACAATCTACAAAAAAAAATATAAATAGTACAAGAAATTCACTAATTTACAAATATTGCTATATAATAATAAATAAAATTAAACCTTTGTACTTCTCCCCTTGTACTTAAATGTTACCTTCGATAATATTATCTCTCTTTGTCGTGTGCCATCTAAGTAAACGGGGAATGGGCAGAGGAGAATCCAAAGACTTCTTGGCATACTTACCAAGATGATGAAAAGCCTCATATATCCAAACCTGAAATTAATAAAATAATAAATGAATAAACAGAGACAATGAAATACTATATAAATATATAAGATTTTATTATAAATTAAGTACATAATTGATAATAATTACCAAAAATGCCTAGGGGAAGCCATACAGAGCATTCGATGCATTCCCTGTTTCTTTGTACACTTCACTCTACTTCTTCAAATTAATTTTGTTCTTCAAATACATCACTGTTAGATCAAAACACTTTTTCCACCACAGTTAACTATTGAAGAAATCTAAATCATCCACCATCTTAATGTGGTTTGAATCCACAATCTTAGATCGATCATGGGCAAGCAACATTGAGTGGACGAACCAAACCAAAGAGCACTTCAACTTCTGCTCCTTATTCAATCTGGTACCCTTAATCAAACTCATCTGATTTGTAGCAATAATATTCTTATTCTTGTTCACTTTATAATGAAATTTCTCAACTTTCTGAAGTACTTTTGTCATTTGTGCATCACGGGGGTATGCTGAGCAATTCAGCCCCGTAATCAATGCAAATTCTCCTAAGCCAAAATAAGTAGGCTTATCATTCACACAGAACCACATCTCATACAAGTTTTTTTTATCATTTTTCACACGTCACAACAACATATAATGGACCATCTATCCATTGAACTTGAAATGTTCTGGAATATGCCTCAAATGTCCAAAACAAGTACCTTTAAAGTCATTATCATTTTTTTCTTGAACTAAAAGTTTTGTAAAATCACGATAAAGAGTCATTCTTGCTCTCACAGAAATTTTCACTGGAAACGATCTTAACTCATCCATCCATGTTGTTATATTATAGGACTTACCAGAGATTTCTCTTGCACAAATTGGCAAGGACATGGGATCATCATCCTCATCTCCAGTATCTCGGGTATCTCTACTACTCTCCTCATCTCCACTGTCAGTTTTTTCTATACTAGATTCAACATCATCACTAGCCTAGGCACTATTGTCCTCATAGTTGTCAATCTTAGCCATTGTATCAGAATCCGAGTTAGACTTAGGTTCTTCAACTACAATTTTTTCTTTTTTGATGATCTGGGAACTTCTTCAGCCTTTCTTTTCTTATTTTTTGAAGCCTTAGGAACAGATCATTTAACGATGCCGCCTCTAGTTTTAGCCATATTGTACTATATACAACAACACAATTTTCATATCAAAATATCGACCACTAGTCTATTAACATAAACAGAGTAATGCTAAAAAAATATGCAAAACAAGTACCAGTTCCAACAAAACTCGACAATGCCATTGACATAAACACCATTAAAGGCGACCAAAATACAGTACAAAATTTCAAATCGATAGGCTAGATAAACATAAAAATTCAAAAATTTCTACGCATTATCCAAAGCAAAACGTCAGTAATGATTCCGAATAAAAAGCATGAACTAAAAATGGGTCAGATTTTCAGAATTTTAAGCAAAAAGCTTAACTTCGCTACGCTATCTCAATAAAAAAAAGTCAAATAGGCTAAAAGTTATTGAAAACACGATTAAACTTACTTGAGAGGAAGAAGATTCAAAAAGATCCAACTGAACTTGGGAAGAAGATCGAAAAGATTCAACGGAACTTGGGGAAGAAGATTAATTAAAAAAAATAAACATCACTTCGATTTTCAAGAACAATTATAGGATCTCACTTTTCTTTATGTTTTCAATAATGGAAGATGGAAGCTTTGTTGGAGGATCAATTTTATGGAGATTAATGATTTCGTAAAGCAGGTTTATGGAAGAAGACAAAGAGTTCTCTGTGAACATTCTAAGGTTTCCTCGAAAAATGTTTATACCTAATATTATTAAATATTTTTTCATACTTCTTGGGATTGTAATTTAATTTTTATTATGGAGGGATGAATTTATTTAATGTTGAAGTGTTGGGATGAAAATAATATTTTATATACTTGTATTTTTATTCCCAAGTTCTTAAAATAATGAAAAGGCTCATGACCCCACAACCAACCCCACTTTTTCACTTTTTCTATCCCTAATCCTAAAAATTAAATCAAAAAGAAATTAGGTGGCTATTGTTCAAATGAAGCTTTGGAGGTGTCCCCAATGCCAATTCTTCTCATGTGTATATATATGGTGTACAGAGTGATTTGACATAACAGTAAAATCAAATCTATCGGCATATACTTATTGGGATACACAGTAAATGATAATTCTTATCAGCTTGGAATTAATATGCAATAAGAAGAACATACAAATTGCAAATTTTCTCAAATGGAAAGAGACTTAATTTCTAGTAGTTTTGTTAAAAATCACCATGCTCTCACCAACAAAGAATTAAAGGTCGTTGACATAATTAATGTGTACGAATCAACTTGCACGTACTTAGACTAATTGCACGAGATATATGTTATTCCTATCAGCATCCACAAAGGTTTGGATGATCTACTTTCCAGCTTAAGAAAAAAGTAGTAAAGTAACCACTTTAGTTCTTACTCGTCCAGCTTAGTTTATTGACAACAGATCTGAGCTGACAGAGACAATTGTGGAGTCAGTAGTGACTGATTTTGGGATTCATTATCATTGGAGTCATCTCTTGGTGTGTTTTTCATAGCCATTATTGCATTCTTCACTTCCCAAGTAATCATTTTTTGAATACATATAAATAACTTCTCTACTTTATCTTATTAATTTAAAAATAATATATTAATTATTTTTATAGAATTAGTTTAAATTTTTTAAAATCAAATCCTAATATAATCTGTCACTGTTAAATTACATGATCTTTTCATCTCTCGAATTTTTAATTTATAAAACTAAATTTGATTAAATGAAAATCATCTTATTTTGCAGGATTGAACTAGAGAGGAGTGTGCTAAAGAGATTGCAATATGCTTGACAATAATTTAAATTTTACCTAATAGTAGAGTTATTATTTTTATTAGTAGGTTCAAATCTAATCTATGAATTTAAAATGTAATTAATTAGTATAAACATGAATCAAGCACACACCATATATGCTATTAATCTTTGTTTTACTAAGAAAAGGCAGAATGTTAGAATAGTGTTTGGCGTCTTTGAGAAACATATCTTTACTGTATTAGGAAAATGATTTATTAGTATCAAGTGCTTATTATTTAAAATCAAAACATAGTATAGGATTACACATGCACTTATGATACTCAAGAATAATTCATATTAGTTATTTTTAAATTAAAATTATTATATTTTTAAATATCCGTGCAATGCACGGGTACGTATACTAGTAATATTATAATATTTATTTCACTAATTAAGTTTATCCGTAAAAATTTCTTAATAAATTTATAATTTTATTTATTTGTGGGGTTCATATTTATATATTACTTTGTCATGTCAAATTTGTTTTTCATGAAAAATTTAGTCTGGTGATTTTATTGATATAAATGCCTAAGTTGAGTGATTTGTTGATACAAAACAAAGTTTAATGATTTTGCTAGACAAATTCTCAAAGTTGAGTATGTGTTTAGTATTGGAATCATTCAAGTATTCAGTACTTCAGGTAACAAACGCTTTCTCCAATGTAGAACAAAAAGAGCAAGAGTGATACAGTAAAATCTTCAATACCTGAAGAGATCATCTATGCTATATTTTTTAATCTTCCCGTCAATTCTTTAACGCATGTCAAGTGCCTTTCTAAATTTTACAATTCTCTTATTTCGGATCCATGTTTTGTATATATCCATCATAACCTCTCTATATGTCATCCCGATAAGACAAAATTTCTCACACGTTCAGGGGATGGAAAATGATCTTACACGATAGATCAGAAGGTGGAACATAAAAAGAGAAATTAAAATAACGGAGCTTGCAGAAAATGTGGAGATCATTGGCATCTATAATCATGTAGATAGTCTTTTATCGTGTAGGATCATGAGTGCATCTCACGTGATTTGTCGTGTAAGACGTGTGTGTCTACTTATTTAATTTTATGATAGTTTAAGTGTATTTGTATACACCTGAATTTGGAAGGCGTAGTTTTAACCTATTTTACTTTTAATTTTATTCATTTTTCAATATTTAAATGACTTACAATAAAGTTTAGTCATTTATCAATATTTAGATGACTTGTGTAACACCCCAAAAAAAATTTTAAACTAAGACTCGAACCATCCTTCGTTGTGAATAGGATTTTATCGAGAAATTTAAAATTTTCTTAAGTGTTAAGGTCACTAGATGAAAAAAGAAGGTAGATTATTCTATTCTATTTCCTCCTTTGGTAAGGATTGGCTTTAGAAAATTAGACTAAATTGAGTCTAAGTATACTTAAAGAAGAAAGAGGGAGCTAACTCCACCCTGATTAAGATCCTCTAAAAGGGTATAGAGCGGAATTCTACAATTGCATAAGCTTCGGTCTCGATCGATTATACTTTTGGTTAATTGGGTAGGTGCAAGGAAGCTTGACTAAGAAAAGAAGTCAAGAAATGAAGCAGCTTCTCTAATAGCCCCGTTGAATAGGTGGGTGACACCTTGAGTTCCAAGAAGAACTAAAGAGAATTCATTCAAATCATTCGGAAGTTCTTTTAAGTTTTGGGTCAACTTCTGACCATAACTTTCAGTACATGATGAGTTAGGTGGCACATAAGATATCAAATGAAAAGTCTTTGAATTATCTTTCCAACGCCACCGAGTTTTCTAAATTTAGAGTTTAGTTGAGTGAGATATGCCCTTTTGAAGTCAAACTATCCAATTACGGAAAGTTACCCAAAAATAGTGAGAGGTATTTTGGTCTTTACCTTACCCAATAAGATTTAATTCGTTTTTAGTAAGATTTTAGGGGTCTAAACTGATTAGGTTCAATTTTATAATCCTAATATACGCCTAGGGTTTTAGTTGAGAGTTCAAGAAGAGAACAGAAGAGAAAAGAGGAGAAAAAAAAGAAAGGATCAAAGCGTTCGTCGAGATTCTTGAGTTTCGTTGCGGATTTTTGCCAAGGGTTTGATCCCTAAGAGGTATGTAAGTTTTCATAGTGTTGAGTTCATTCACCCACACGCCAATCATGATTTATATATTCGAATTCGTCCATAAAGATTGAAAGATTTAATTTCTTGATTAGTGTTCTTGAAGTTTCATTCTAAATCTTGTTTGGTTGGGGTTTTGATGAATTCTTGAGATGAAAGTTAGTGTTTTGACGGTTGTATTGAGTAGATTAGAGTCTAATTATGTTGAGTAATCAAATCTAAGTGAGTGGAGAAGAAACCATTCGATTCTAGTCGAATTAAGGTCAGAAAATGAGTAGAAAAATTCATCAGAATTGTCTGGGGGAATGGTGGTGCGACGCGCCACGTATGCTCCAGTAGGGCTGATGTGGCGCGCTAGCAGTGCGCCAGGATGGTGTTTCTGAAGTTTGAGGCTGGCGCCCCGCGTCAGGGTCGCCTGCCCCAACTCTTTTTCCATCGATTGTCCCATTTGAGTTCCTTTAAATTGTACTTTCTAACTACTCTAAACTACTTCTAAACACCTAGAAATCATTCATAACATGAATCATAACCTTGAATGCATAATTCAAATTCAAGGTAGAGTTAAGAGTTAAGTCTTGAGAGTTATTTCAAACATTTTGAGAAATTCCCTTTGAGTCTTTTTGAGGAGTCTTCTACAATTTCAAATAACTTGTTTCAAGACATGAGCAAGTGAGTATGAGAATGAGGAGAATATATTCATGAGTCTACCTTATCATCACGAGATCTTTCACATCATGAATCATAACTCTTGAATTCATTATTCAAATTCAAGAGAGAGTTAAGAGTAGAGTTCAAGAGAGCCTTTGAGTTCAATTGTGAATCATTTGAGATCAACTATTGATTTTGAGCTAAGTTTTGAGAAAGTAAGTATGAGAATGAGAAGAGTCGTACACATGAGTTCCATATTGTTATTTAATTTACACCCTCGAGTTGAGTCATTCATGCCCATAAATTCCGCATGCACTCCATCAGTTGAGTATCTTTGAGATGAGTAGTATCTTCAAGTTCTATGTCTTGAGTATTGAGTTCTTAACCCTTTGGAGATTATATTCCTAATCATGGGATTATTACATGTTACCCATGAAGTCCTTAAGTTGAGTTGTTCATGCCCATAATTCCGCATAACCTTATGAGTTGAGCATTCTTGAGATGAGTAGTATCATGAAGCCCTTGAGTTGAGTTGTTCAAGCCCATAATTCTGCATGAACCCTCCGAGTTGAGTACTCTTGAAATGAGTAGTATCATTGAAGTTGTTGAGTTTCGAGTATTGAGTTCTATGTATATCCAAAAAATCTTATTTGGATACAATCGAATTACAGAATGTGGAAACGCACTTTAGACGCATTAATGACTTAGTAGGAAGCCATGAAAATATTTCAAATATTATTTCTTGAGGAATCGATAATTTTTTCCGGCAAAATAAGTCATCTTCTTGTTCATTGTTGAAGGTAGCTGAAGTTTATTGTATCCTTGGTAAGGCTCTTATTGAAGGTTGCAGGTGGCTAAAGTTGACATTTTAAAATTTGTTTTAAAACCCTTGACACAATATTATTACCCAAAAATATGATTATTTTAAAGAACCCTATGACCAATTTTATAGCAAAACAATTGAACGTATGTTTTTTTTTTTGTTTTAAAACCTTAAACAAAATATTGCAAGCAACTATTTTGATTTTTATTTTTTAATTGGGGGTTAGGGGAGGGATTGCAAGGTGGGGAATCAACTCATCACCAACATAGTGAAAGTTTAAATAATCAATCAACTCAGCTACTAAAGACTCCCCAATATTGCTAATGATCTCTCATTATTTCGCAAAACGATTGACTCTACTCCTTAAACTATTTTTCCCCTTTCAGAAGAAAACTTGCTCAAACTAGGAAGATTTTCCAAGTATTTGTTTAGTGTAAGTAGAGAATAATGGAAAGAGGAAGTGCCGAAAAGATTTATAAAGCATATTCTGAAGAAGGGAGGTATAGGCTTTTTCATCTTTCTTTTGCTCAGCAGAGTAATAAACTCTTGCTTCGTGCAGAAGGACTTTTTTGTACTAGATAGGTCAGGCTTGTTCAACTTGTATTCATTTATTCCTTTCAACAAATAGATTAGATAAGTAAGAGCTCATTTGGCAAGCCCGTAAATTTGGACGTTTATTTGGGACAATTTTATTCTATTAGAGTGCTTAAGGTTGTCTTGAGGTTTGTGAGACTCACACAAGGGTTATGGAGAAAGTTCGCGCTAAAGCATGAAGAAATATCTGCACCAAAGTGTAAGAAAAGGTGTCCCTAACTTGCCCAACCTATAAATATCCCAAACCTAGGAATTTCAGTTCCTAACAAAGTTATTGAGCTTGGGAACGATCTCATTAGAAATATGTAGTTGATTTATACGCCCTCTATTTCAATATGTTTGTGTGGTTTTGACTTGACACGAAGTTTATTCTGACCCACTTATTGTTCCATCAGAGGCCATTAGAACAATGGAGATAATCTCCTCAATGTTCCCTGAGTGACACCCAAAGGTGGAGTCATGAAATGTGTTCAACAGTTGCAGATACTCGTGAGTACCAACATAAATTTTGCCTTTCCAAAGATGTAGTGCCACATTTGAGGTCCATGCAAGTTGACCATCAATTCAACAGCAAAGGCATCTCCTTCATATCTCCCACAAACATCTTGTACCCATAAGGGATTAGAGACATTGTAGATAGCCTAAAGTTTTGAAGCCTCCAGATGGCCATTGGAATGATAATTGTCTTCATGCTGTCTAGATAAAGCATTAACTACTTGGTTCTCAGACCCCTTCTTGTGTTGAACCTCATAGTCCAACCCCAATAGTTTTGTCAGGCCCTCTGTTGAATAGTAGCAGTTACTCTTTGTTCTAGCAGATATTGAAGACTGTGATGATCGGTATTTACCTTGAGAGAAAAATATGTAACTGTGAAATATTTCAGCTTGACGAGATGCGTTGTGCGCACACAATTGTTGTTTTGAAGAGAAAAAAATATAACAGAGATACATCCCTATTGCTCTGATTACTACAAATCAGCTGCATTAGCAAACATGTATGAAGTTCCAATGGTTCTAATACCGGATAAAGAGGATTGGTCTGTACCAGAGTTTGTTTTGGAAGAAATTTTCTTGCCACCTAGGTACAAACGGATGCTTGAATGACCAAGGAAAAGACGGAAAAAATCCAGATGAAAAGATAAGCACAAACACAAATTGTTGTAGACGTTGTGGACAAGAAGGTCACAACCGAAGAGCTTGTACATTTTTTCCGAAAGAAGATTGACAAACTCTTTTTTGGGACTACTGTTATGTTTCAGATACATTATTTTGAGATTACAGATTTTTAGTTTTTTGTTTTTTCCACTATTACCTTGATAAAATATTACAATTTACTGTTAGCTGGTGAAATTATGATAGAATAAATTGAAATGTTGAGATTTTCAACTTTGTGTTCATTTTTGTAACACATTATGTTTCATATAACTATTTTAAAATAATGTATCATTAGCTATTTGATAATAATGTACCACATATTGTGTTTGTGAAGATAGTACCACTCAATATGGTCCAAATACATTTTTATATGATGTATCATGATCTAGTTGATAATGATGTATCTGATATAATGAGCTTGTGAAAAAAAGTAGTATTTAAAATGAAATAAAGTGTATCTATAAATGTTTCACAATAAGTAAGAATTAATTTATCAATTAGATACATGAATGAATCATCAACTAACTACAACTAATTGTCCAATGTATCAACATGAATGAACCAATAACTAATGAGAACTAAGTTATCATGTAAATACATAATTGAATCATCAATCAAGTTATAAATTACATTACATTGGTTAGGTATCAAAATGTATCAGCAACTAACTTGAACTAATGAGAAGAAATAATGTTGTGTGTTTATGCATTAATAAATCTGATACTTAATTTTATCAAAATTTTGTATCGGATTATACAACACAATTGCTTACGACAATTCATACTATAAATAACAACTAAAACTAATGAAAGTTACAGTCAAAATAAACAAATTTTTAGAGAAACACTCGAAAATTTGAGTACAAGTATCTTAAAACAATAAAAACGAAAAACTCTAAAACTAGAGTTGATGTATCTCAACAACAATTACACTATAAAAAAGTGTCTGACAACTGATAGATAATCTCTATTCAACATTAACCAAATCGTCTTGAGTTAGTGTTGTGAATTGACTCTTAGGCCTTAGTGGATCCTCAATTTCACTAACTTATCTTGCCTTCGCCTTTTCAATACCTTATTTCCATACTAGGGTTGCATATCGTGAACGGAGATAATATGAACGGAAATCATTGTGTAACACCCCAGAAATTTCCAAGTTAAGATACGAACCATTCTTGAATTGCATATAAGGTTGTATCGAGTGATTCTTAATCGTTCTTAGATTCTAAGGTCAATTCATTGTGGGAATGATTTTGGATATGAATTAAGGCCACTAGAATCCCCTAGCACAAAGTTGAGTTGAAAGTTCTCTTAACGATTGAGTTTCAATATGGGATTCTACTTGGGTCAACTTTAAACGACTATATCTTCGAGCACATAAATAATTAGGTGACCCATGACCTACCAAATTAAAGTTCTTTGAGTCCTCTTTCCAACGCCACCAAGTTTTCCTCAATATAAATTTTGAGTAAAAATTTATGACTAATTTACTAAGGACGCTCTATCTAGCAGCAGCTTTGTGATGGCTTCGCGTTACGGAGTGAATACAAACCTCACTCTCCACTGGAAAAATATCTTGACTTCCATCTCGTTTTATTTATTTTTTAAGGATATTTTAGTCCTAAAAACCCTTATGAAGTCATCTACATTACCCTAACTGTGTAGAAAAATCAGTTTTCATAATCAAACCCTCTCATTCACTCCTAAATTTCTACGCTTAAAAACTTCAAGAAACGCTAAGGCCTTATCTTCTAAGATTTTCCTTCAAGTTTCTTCAAGAACATTGTTCTTTAAGATATGTGAGGCTTCTCATAGTGATGGACTTATTCGTCCTCACGCCAATCATGTAATTTGTTCTTTAAATTGTCCATGAAATCATTTATGTAAAGATTCTTCAAGAGTTCTTGAAGTTTTAACCTCATTCTTTAACAATGGAAGTTTTGATTCTTAGGTGAGGGTCTTGCAAATGAGTGGTGTTTATTGATAGAATTTGAGTGGGATGTTAATAAAAATGCATTGGGTTCGTGTTTATTGATAAAATCTGGGTGGGATTTCAATGAAGCTGCATTGGGTGTTGGATTAAAGTGAGTGTGGAAGAGGAAGAAATAAATCGGCCAAATATTTGAGTTCAAGGTCGCGTCGTGAAAACGCTTGAAATTCCATACCCAGTCGATCACCCCCTTATCTGTGTCGTGGAGAGGATATGGATTCTTCTGCCTCAAAAGTCTTTTCACGACTAATAATTTAATTCCCTCTCCACGTTGCACCATGGATATGTTAGGGTCACCTAACCTTTTCTCTTTCGTCCTTCATTCTGTATGTGTTCTTTCAAATTGTACCTACGTTCTCTTCTTGATATTAACTCTTAAAGTCTTTATTTATCCTTGAGAGAGTCTACATGTCACACTCACATGTCTTCATTTACACTTTGAATTAAAGTAAAGTTAAGAGGAAAGTTCAAGAGATACTTTTGAGTCAAATTTGAAATTTCTTTTGACATTGATTTGAGTTTCAAACCATGTCTTGAGAAGAGTTGTATTCATTAGTTTCTATATTGTTATTTAAGTCCTCGAGTTGAGTCGTTCATGTCCATAATTCCGCATGAACCCTATGGTTTAAGTATCCTTGAGATGAGTAGTATCGTTGAGTTCTGAGTATTGGTTTCCTATATTGTTATTGAAATCCTTGAGTTGATTCGTTCATGTCTATATTTCAGCATGAACCCTATTTTCAGTTATAAGTCTTAAGGATCTTTGAAAGCTAATCATTGTGTTTTAAACTGAGTTTTGAAGAAAAGTTTAGAACTTTTATGATTCGGAAGTACCATAAAACTAAGTAACCAGCGTAGGATATGATAACATTGATTCCTCATGTGACTCCTCACTGCCTCTGAGAAGGCCAATAAGATGGATCCATGGTTATGATATCATCTTATACCCCCATCACGACCCGAGTCTACACCCTGAACGTGACCGACACTCGAGAACCATTGCTGGTCTCCAAGCAAACCTTATCATAGTTGACTACAAGCGGAAGACTAAATCAAGCATACAAAGACTTAAAACTGAATTTAAAATTCATAAAACTCAAATAATTCAACCTTTAAAAGTTTGAACAATACTCAAAAGATATACTCAGAGTTTATAAATCAACTCAAAAGAAAGAAATTACAGAAAACTCATCAACTTTGTCTATATATGAAGTCTCTACTAATACAGAAGGATATTGGGACAAGACCCACGATATCTCAAAACTACTAACTGTAAGATAAAGGTGAAGTCCTCTGGAATATGAGAAGGCTCACCACAGCTGACTAGAATACAACATGACCTCAACAAAACACCCGTTGATGATGATGATCCTAAGTACCTGTATCTGCATCATGAAACGATCAAGGCCAAATAGCATAAGTATAAGCTCGATCAAATAAAAGGGAAGACATAAGGGGAACTCTGCAACATAAGTATAAGCTCGATCAAATAAAAGGGAAGACATACTTACCTTGTCTCAGCTTAATATTACTCAATAATACTCAACTCGACTCAAGAATACTCAACTCAACTCAGGATACTCAACTCAGGAATACTCAACTCAGGAATACTCAACTCAAACTCAAGAATACTCAGGATACTGAACTCAAACTTAAGATACTCAACTCAAAATGAAAGCAACAATAAAAGATGCTATATACATGAAACTTTTAGAATAGTAGATAATAACTCAAATAAATATAAAAATACAATAATAAACTCATTACTCTTATTTGGGAGATTCTCTAATCGACAACCATCACTATGAGCTACATGATGATACATCATCTCGCCCACACTGCCAAAACTGTCCTATACCTTGCCGGAGTATAGGACATGCTCAAATAACTAGATCGACTAAGCTATGCTTAAAAATCAATAAGGAATCATCTAAAGAGTATGACCCTTTACCTATGTTGGTGGCATACATGGTTTGTGGGGTCTATGAGTTGTCTGAACTCTCCCCATATCGATGCTTAATACTACTCCCAATAATATATACTCATGCTCATATGTTTAAAAATATAACTCTTCCTCAATTTGAGATAATTACTCAAAAGTTTTTGTTAAAAGATATAGTGCTCAAACTCCTCATGAACTCATTTGAAAATTAAGGTTTCCCCTCGTTTTAAATTTAAAAACATTTATCCTTGGGAATATTTAGTTCCTATATATTCATTTTAAAAACTGAAACTTAGCTCTCCTCATCCTCATAGAGGAATTCAATTAGAAGGAAAATTTCCAACTCAACTTTATGCTATTAAGTTTTAGCGACCTTAATATCTAAGAAAATATAGAATCACTAAGAAAAATGTTATTCACCATAAAGAATGGATCAAGTTTTAGCTCGAAAATTTTTGGGGTGTTACATATCTCCCCCTTGGGATCATTCGTCTATTCGAATAATGGATGGACATGGAATGGAACGGGGTTACTCTTACTATATTTTCTGACTCATGAACTTGCCTACTAACATAGGGTGAATGATACGCTCGAATTACACCTCCCTAAATAAGAATAAGCGGTCGTTATCAAGTAAAGAACCCAACTTGTAGGTTGGGGTCGATCCCACGAGGAAAATGGTTTAGACTTTAATTTAACCAACAATTATATTTGATTAGTCAAATTACTTCCGGAAACAAGTAATAAAAAGGAGGGGTTTTGTGAAACAAATTGTAAGAATTTAATAAGTAATTAGTAATCAAAACTCAATTTTGGTTGTTATCAAGATGAGAGAAATAACTAGGGTATACGTGTTCCCCATAAGCTCATAACACAGTAATCCTAGTACTAGCAATCCTTTCCTACTGTACTACATGCAAAGTGATAAGTTAGGTATCTCTAAATCCTTGGTCCGGCATCTAGAGAATTTCACCCCGCACCTTGGTCCGGCTACGTGTGTATAATTTACTAACCCTTACCTTTACCTCATATTAGACATCATAATCGATGTTTTGCTTAGTTATTACTTCGCACCAATCGACACT
>JAKRZT010015686.1:0-16191 GCA_029582215.1 Solanum sparsipilum | reverse complement strand
GGTTATGCCCCCCCCCCCCCCCCCCCATGTGGGTGTTCTCTGTTGCACCCCTTCCCTTCCAGATTAAGAACCCGATTCTGATTTGTCATGTGGTTTTATCTTTTTTGTTTTTATCCTAATGGATGGCATCTTTGCTTTGTCAATATCAATGATGCGCTTTCCTGCTGTTGGTAATTTCGTAAACTCTCTAAATTCCTTTTTGTATGTACTAATGATAGCTGGATTAGCTAAATAATCCATCATTTGATTGCCCTCCCTGAAAATATATTGAATTGTAACATATTGTTGTTGTACTTCTCTGATTATTTCATCCATGATTTCTGCAATTTCCCATGGTACTCTCCATGTCTGTTGAATAATGTTCTTTAGAGTGTGTGAATCAGTTTTAATAACCATGTTCTGTAAACTATTCATTCCACTAAACCTTAAGGCCTCTTGTATTGCTCTTGCCTCCGCTTCTATATTCGCAGCAATACCAATTCCGTCTGCTTGTGCATAGATGAGGACTCCAGTTTTGTTTCTTATGCATAAACCATACGCACTCTCCCCTGGATTTACTTTACTCGCACCATCTGTATTACACTTCAATTGATCTTCTTCTGGTAGCTTCCATTGTACAATCTGGTAGTAAATCCTTGGCTTATAAGCTCCTATTGTGTTCACCATTTCAGGCCAAGATTTCCCAGTTGTTTTGAACTCTAAATTGTTAACCATCACCATTAATTGAATGCTCCTTTCCACTTGTTGTACCAACTCTTCAAATGTGGACTTGCCTCCATGCTTGATATGGTGGCAATCCTCCTCCCTTTCCACGCCCTCCATAAAAAGAAATTAATCTTAAAAGGCAAGCTTTTCATCCAAATCATATCATATGTTTCCTCCTTCTCTTTTTTCTTTCTCATTAAATCCCAAGCTGATTTAACTGAAAAAGAACCCTTTGAGTTTCCCATCCACCAAGATTTATCCTGATCTCCTGTATTCATTATCAGAGAGATAGAACTCACAATGTGATCAGTCATTTCTTCTGAAATATACTGTTGGAGTTTCCTCCTATCCCGCTGATCTTCTATAATTAGATTTTTCACCTCTAGCTCCTCATCCCCCCTTTTATTTTCTTCCACATAGTACCAAGCCCCTTGTTTTTGTCCAATCATCTTTCTCTATACATGAGATGCCCCATATCTTTGAGCCATTATTGGATGCCATTTTTTTACAATATTTGTTCCACATAAATTCACTCCGCAAAGAATTAGTGGATGTTTTGAATATCCATCATAATTTATCAAATAGAGCATCTGATATGTCATGCATCGATCTAAAACCCTCTTATTTTGGTAAGGACATTGTTTCCCAGGCAATCTAGTGTTTCCCTTTTACTCCTATGTGACCCCAAAAAAACTTTGCCATAATCTTATGAATCTGATTTATTACGCCCTTAGGAGGATTCATAGCAGACATAAGATAAATAGACATTGATTGTAAAATATAAGCTATTAAAACATACATTCCCCCATAAGTCAAAAGTCGATTCTGCCATCCCATCACTCTTTTGGCAACTTTCTTTATTAGCTCTTCAAAATATGACTTCTTTTTCCTCCCATAAAAATTGGGCATCCAAGATACGTAAAAAGAAAGACACCTTGTGAGACTCCAGTAATTCTTTTAATCCTCTAACAAACAGAAGAAGGAACCTTTTCATGCAGATATACATAGCTTTTGTTCAGGTTTATGAACTGCCCTGGCACATATTCAAATCTCCATAGAATCTTCATCATTTTTTTCATTGACCTCTTATGCCATGAACAAAAAAGGATTGTATCATCCGCATAAGATAAATGATTAATCTCTCTACTCCATTTAGGCATCCATATCTCTTGAATTCTGAATCCTCATTTAGCCTGTTGAGACTTCTGGCTAATACATACCTTCGCCGCTATGATGAACAAAGTGGGGGGGGGGAGGGGATTACCTTGCTTCAGTCCCAAGAAGATTGATAAAACCAAAAGACTGGTCATTAATTAACACAGAGTACCAGTTATTAGATATTAATCTCCACACCATACAAATAATCCTCTCATCAAACCAAAATCTTCTCATAACTTGAATAAAAAATATCCCTGACACCCTATCATACGCTTCAATCATGTCCAATTTCACCACAACATTATGGTATTCATTCCTCTTGTTTATGTCTCTAATTATCTCTTGTCCTTGTAAAACATTTTCAACAATACTTCTTCCTTCCATAAACCCCGACTGATTCAGGCAGAACCCGGATTATTCTTTCATGCAGTACCTTTGACAAATCTTATTAGCAAAGGAGCTCAAGCTGATAGGTCATAAATCTGAAAATTTACTGACCTTCTCCGGAATTAGAACTACATTCGTGTGAGAAATATATTGGTATTTCACCACCACAGAAAATAACCATCTCCATCAGCCATCTCCCAACATGTTTGAATTTTTTTTCCTGAAAATCCATTAGGCCCACAAGTGTTCACTTTATTCAAGCTGAACACTGCTTCCTTAACTTCTTCCTCTGTAGGCTCTTGTCATTTTGATATTCTATTTTGTAGTTATACTTCTTTCGAGCATTGCTTGATCCTCATATCATTGACCCTCTTTAAATTGTTCTATAACATTAACTGCTTTCTCTCCTATGTTTTGAGTGGTACGTATTGTATCCCCCGCTCTGTTTGAATTTTGTTAATCATCGTTTTCCTCATGCCTTTCACATACGAATGAAAAAACTTTGTATTTCTATCTCCTTCTTTGAATCAGCTTTAGCTAAATCCTCTTTATTTACCATTGAAGGGTTCATTAGCAATATCCTCCAAAATGGCTATCTTCACAAAAATATTCCCATATATTTCTTTACTCCACTGCATCTCTCATACACTGTTGATATGATAATATCAAACTTCAAGAAGTCTTTTGCTCCAACTTTCATCTTTTTTCATCATTTTTTATCAATACTTGATTGCTTGACTTCTTTAGCTCCAAGTTCTGAAATTCACCAATTTAAGTTAGTTTGGGTTATTAAATTATACTAAAGACACTTAAAACTCAAGAAAAAAGCTAATTCATATGTTGGTAATTTGTCAACTTACCACTTATATGAGGCTTAGGATGTTGAGGAAAGAAAAAAAAAAGGCTCTCACATCAAGTTTCTCTGGAAGCTCCTCATTAGAAAATGGGGGGTTGTTCAAGCAGCTATTTTCTAACTTCAAGAAGTCTTTTGTTGCATTCCTCCTCAAAACAGAAGCACGAGCCAGGGAAACCATTTTCTTTTTTCAGAGCACACAAAGAACAAGAAGAGCACTACAATTTTGAAACCAGGTTTTAAGTCTCAAAAACCCAAAAGAAATCACCAGAGAGTAAAGGGAAAAATGAAAGTGTAGAAAGACCTAAAAGGTAACGTCAGATTCTAGTTTCTAAAGAAAAAGTAAAAGAGAAAGAGAAAAAGATGGGTTAGATGAAAAATGTAGTGTATACATCACAGGCAACACATATCTGTCAATGAGTGAGCAAGACTATTTGACAGATGTGCGTTGCCTATGGTGTATGCGCTCCATTTTTCATATAACCCCTTCTTTTCTCTCCATCTCTCTTGTTCTTTGTAAACTACTATCTGGTGTTACCTTTTAGGTCTTTCTACACTTCCATTTTTTCCTTTGCTCTCTAGTGATTTCTTTTGGGTTTTTGAGACTTAAAACCTAGTTTCAAAATTATGGTGCTCTTCTTGTTCTTTGTCTGCTGTGAAAAAAGGAAATGGTTTCCCTGACACGTGCTTCTGTTTCTGGGTAGGAATGCAACAAAAGACTTCTTGAAGTTGGCAAATAGCTGCTTCAGCATCCCCCATCTTCTAAAGAGGAGTTTCTAGAGAAACTTGATGTGAGAGCCTTTTCTTTTTCTTTCCTCAATGTCGTAAGCCTTGTATAAGACGTAAGTTGACAAACTTACCAACATATGAATTACCTTTTTTCTTGAGTTTTAAGTGTCCTTGAATATAATTTAATAACCTAAACTAACTTAAATTGGTGAATTTCAGGACTTGGAGCTAAAGAAGTCAAGCAATCAAGTATTTGATCAAGAATGATGAAAAAAAATGGAAGTTGGAGCAAAAGAATAATAAAAGTAAAGATTGAGAAGTCATAAAAATCGTGCCCAAGCTTCATTTTTGTGGAGTTGTTTATGAGGGTAGAAGAGCTTGAATTTGGCTGTCTGAAAAGGGAACAAGTCTGTCTCACTCAACGAATGAAAATGGGGAGACGAAAATTGGAATGTCTCCACGAAATTGGCAACGGAAGGTCATCTTTGTCCAGATTTTGAGAGTTATATAAATATGAATTAGGTCATTTTTCTTGGGGAGCTGTTGATTTGAGTAGTCTAGGAGGAGTATCTCTATTTAACTTTGCAAGGATTAAGAGATTTCCACCACAGAGTTTGCATCTTCTTATTTGTTTAATCTTGAACTATGTTTATTATTATATTTCATATTGTATTTTCTTCTTCTTGTATGAGTAGCTAAACCTATTAGTTGGGGTTGTAGACTCTTATGATACTTATGTGATTGAATACTAGGTTATCTTGCTTATTATTATTTGGGTTGTGATTATCTACTTGTTTACAATCTTATTTGTGGGGTTGCAAACACTAGATTTAGCCCTATATATTCATTTCTTGCTCGGAAAGGTGAAACTTGAATTGGATCTAGCATTGATTTTCAAATCAATATTATCCATAAATGGTGGTTAATATATATAATTTGATTTATAATGACCCCCTATGTAGGCATTCTCTTATGTAATTATTTTTGGTGCACCCCTTCCCTTCTAGATTAAGAACCTGATTCTGACTTGTCATGTGGTTTTATCTTTTTTGTTTTTATCCTGATGGATGGCATATGTGCTTTGTCAATATTAATGATGCACTTTCCTATTGTTGGTAATTCCGCAAACTTTCTGAATTCCTTTTTCTGTGCTAATGATTGCTATATTAGCTAAATAATCCGCCATTTGATTGCCATCCCTGAATATATATTGAACTGTAACATTTTGTTGTTGTACTTCTCTGATTATTTCATCCATGATTTATGCAATTTCTCATGGTACTCTCCATGTCTGTTGAATAATGTTCTTTAGAGTGAGTGAATCAGTTTTAATAACCATGTTCTGTAAACTATTCATTACACTAAACCTTAAGGCATCTTGTATTGCTCTTGCCTCCGCTTCTAATTCATAGCAATACCAATTCCGTCTGCTTGAGCATAGATGAGGTCTCCAGTTTTGTTTCTTATGCAGAAACCATACACACTCTCCCCTAAATTTTCTTTACTCGCACTAGCTGTATTACACTTCAATTGATCTTTCTTCGGTAGCTTCCATTTTACAATCTGGTAGTAAATCCTTGGCTTAAAAGCTTCTATTATTTTCACCATTTCAGGCCAAGTTTTCCCAGTTATTTTGAACTTTGAATTGTTAACTATCACCAACAATTAAATGCTCTTTTCCACTTGTTGTACCAATTCTTCAAAGATGGACTGACCTCCATGCTTGATATGGTTCCTGTTCTTCAACAAATTCCACATAATGAGAGATGGCATAACTCTAAAAATATGTTTGAGTTTTGTAGGAGCTTCCACATACCACTAGCTCTTGATCATCTGCATCAAATTTCTGCCTTCGACACCTGCTCATGAAGCAAAATATTTCCAAAGCTTTTGGGAAATGTTAGATGTTAGAAAAAGATTTGACATTGTTTCCATTTGTTGTGTCTCATAACGCCAACACTGCAGACAATGTTCATTCCATTCTCCTTAAATTGTCATTTGTGGCAATACTCCCTTTCCACGCCTCCATAAAAAGAAAGTAATCTTAAAAGGCAAGCTTTTCATCCAAATCATATCATATGTTTCCTCCTTCTCCTTTTTCTTTCTCATTAAATCCCAAGCTGATTTAACTGAAAAAGAACCCTTTGAGTTTTCCATTCCACCAAGGTTTATCCTGATCTCATGTATTCATTACCGGAGAGAAAGAACTCACAATGTGATCAGTCATTTCTTCACAGAAATATATTGTAGGAGTTTCCTCCTGTCCTGCTGATCTTCTATAATAAGATTTTTCACCTCCAGCTCCTTCTCCCCCTTTTATTTTCTTCCACATAGTACTAAGCCCCTTGTTTTGTCCAATCATCTTTCTCCATACATGAGATGCCCCATGTTTTTGTGCCATTATTGGATGCCATTTTTTTACAATATTTGTTCCACATAAATTCACTTCATAAAAAAATTAGTGGATGTTTTTAATATCCATCATAATTTAGCAAATAGAGCATCTGATACGTCATGCATCGATCTAAAACCCGCTCCTCCCTCTGATTTTGGTAAGCATATTGTTTCCAGGCAATCTAGTTTTTCCCTTTTAGTACTCCTCCTATGTGACCCCAAAAAAACTTTGCCATAATCTTATGAATCTGATTTATTACTCCCTTAGGAGGATTCATAACAGACATAAGATAAATAGGCATTGATTGTAAAACATGAGCTATTAAAATATACATTCCCTCATAAGTCAAAAGTCGATTTTGCCATCCCATCACTCTTTTGGCAATATCAATTTTTCAAAATATGACTTCTTTTTCCTTCCGTAAAAGCTGGGCATCTAGTAGTTCTTTTAAAATACGTAAAAAGAAAGACACCTTGTGAGACTCCAGTAGTTCTTTTAATCCTCTGACAAATAGAATAAGGAACCTTTTCATGCAGATATACATAACTTTTGTTCAGGTTTATGAGCTGCCATGACACATTCAAATCTCCGCAGAATCTTCATCATTTTTTTCATTGACCTCTTATGCCATGAACAAAAAAGGATTGTATCATCCTCATAAGACAAATGATTAATCGCTCTACTCCATTTAGACATCCCAAATCTCTTGAATTCTGAATCCTCATTTACCCCGTTGAGACTTCTGGATAATACATACCTCCGCTACTATGATGAACAAAGTGAGGGAGTGGGGATCACCTTGCTTCAGTCCCAAGAAGATTGAAAAAACCAAAAGACTGGCCATTAATTAACACAGAGTAACTGTTGTTAGATATTAATCTCCACACCATATAAATAATCCTCAAACCAAAATCTTCTCATAACTTGAATAAAAAATATCCCGACACCTTATCATACGCTTTAGTCATGTCCAACTTCACCACAATATTATGGTATTCATTCCTCTTGTTTATGTCTCTAATTATCTCTTGCCCTTGTAAAACATTTTCAACAATACTTCTTCCTTTCATAAACCCCGACTGATTCTTAGAGATAATATCAGGCAGAACCCTAATTATTCTTTCATGCAGTACCTTTGACAAATCTTATTAGCAAAAGAACTCAAGCTGATAGGTCATAAATCTGAAAATTTACTGACTTTCTCCGAAATTAGAACTACATTCGTGTGAGAAATATATTGATATTTCACCACCGCAGAAAATAGACATCACCATCAGCCATATATCTTTCTTTATAATCTCCTAACATGTTTGAAAAAATTCTTCTGAAAATCCATTAGGCCCACATGCATTCTCTTTATTCAAGATGAACACTGCTTCCTTAACTTCTTCCTCTGTATGCTCTCTTGTTATTTCGATATTCTATTTTGTAGTCATACTTTTTTCGAGCATTGCTTGATCCTCATATCATTGACCCTCTTTAAATTGTTCACTAACATTAACTGCTTCTTCACCTATGTTTTGAGTGGTACGTATCGTATCCCCAGCTCTGTCTGAATTTCGTTAATCATCGGTTTCCTTATGCCTTTCACATACGAATGAAAAAACTTTGTATTTCTATCTTCTTCTTTGAATCATTGCATCCTATTCTTTTGTTTCTAGTAATCCTCTTCTAGTTGATGATAGTGTCTTAGAGAATCTTCAGCTTTAGCTAAATCCTCTTTATTTGCCAATCGAAGGGTTCATTAGCAATATCCTCCAAAGTGGCTATCTTCACAAAAATATTCTCATATATTTCTTTACTCCATTGCATCTCGCATACACTGTTGTTTGCTCCAAGTTCCATCTTTTTTCATTATTCTTGATCAAATACTTGATTGCTTGACTTCTTTATCTCCAAGTCCTAAAATTCACCAATTTAAGTTAGTTTAGGTTATTAAATTATACTAAAGACACTTAAAAGTCAAGAAAAAAGGTAATTCATATTGTGCTAATTTGTCAACTTACCACTTATATGAGGCTTATGACATTGAGGAAAGAAAAAGAAAAGGCTCTCACATCAATTTTCTTTAGAAGCTCCTCGTTAGACGATGGGGTTGTTCAAGCAGCTCTTTCCCAAATTCGAGAAGTCTTTTGTTGCATTCCTCCTCAAAACAGAAGCACGAGCCAGGGAACCCACTTTCTTTTTTCATAGCGCACAAAGAACAAGAAGAGCACGACAATTTTGAAACTAGGTTTTAAGTCTCAAATACCCACAAGAAATCTCCAGAGAGTAAAGGGAAAAATGGAAGTGCAGAAAGACCTAAAAGGTAACGTCAGATACTAGTTTCTAAAGAAAAAGTATGAGAGAAAGAGAAAAAGATGGGTTAGATGAAAAATGAAGTGTATACATCACAGGCAACACATATCTGTCAATGAGTGAGTAGGGCTATTTGACAGATGCGCACTGTCTATGGTGTATGCGCTCCATTTTTCATATGGCCCCTCCTTTTCTCTTTGTCTCTCTTACTTGTTCTTTGTAAATTACTATCTGGCGTTACCTTTTAGGTCTTTCTACACTTCCATTTTTTCCTTTGCTCTCTAGTGATTTATTTTGGGTTTTTGAGACTTAAAACCTGGTTTCAAAATTGTGGTGCTCTTCTTGTTCTTTGTCTGCTGTGAAAAAAGGAAATGGTTTCCCTGACACGTGCTTCTGTTTTTTAGTAGAAATGAAACAAAAGACTTCTTGAAGTTGGCAAATAGGTGCTTCATCATCCCCCATCTTCTAAAGAGGAGTTTCTGGAGAAACTTGATGTGAGAGCCTTTTCCTTTTCTTTCCTCAATGTCATAAGCCTTGTATAAGACGTAAGTTGACAAAATTACCAACATATGAATTACCTTTTTTTCTTGAGTTTTAAGTGTCTTTGAGTATAATTTAATAAACTAACTTAAATTGGTGAATTTCAGAACTTGGAGCTAAAGAAGTCAAGCAATCAAGTATTTGATCAAGAATAATGAAAGAAAGATGGAAGTTTGTAGCAAAAGAATAATAAATGTAAAGATTGAGAAGTCACAAAAATCGTGCCCAAGTTTAGATTTCGTGGAGCCTTTTATGAGGGTAGAAGAGCTTGAATTTGGCTAAGTCTGAAAAAGGAACAAGTTTGTCTCACTCCACGAAATGAAAATGGGGAGACGAAAATTGGAATGTCTCCACGAAATTGGCAGCGGAAGGTCTTCTTTGTCCAGATTTTGAGAGTTATATAAATATGAATTAGGTCATTTTTCTTGGGGAGCTGTTGATTTGAGAAGTCTAGGCGGAGTATTTCTAGTTAACTTTGCAAGGATTTAGATATTTTCACCGTAGAGTTTGCATCTTCTTATTTGTTTAATCTTGAACTATGTTTATTATTATATTTCATATTGTATTTTCTACTTCTAGTATGAGTAGCTAAACCTATTAGTTGGGGTTGTAGACTCTTATGACTTTTATGTGATTGAATACTAGGTTATCTTGTTTATTATTATTTGGGTTGTGATTATCTACTTGTTTACAGTCTTATTTGTGAGGTTGCAAACACTAGATTTAGGCATTTAGCCCTATATATTCATTTCTTGCTCTGAAGGGTGAAACTTGAATTGGATTTAGCATTGATTTTCAAATCAATATTATCCATAAATGGTGGTAAGTTTATACAATTTGATTTATAATGGATTGTAACGCTTGTTTTGATTATATATGAAACCTACAATTAAAATACCATAATATATAAATGATACCATAATTTATAATGGTGATAAATATTTCGTTTTAACAACTTCAGGCATAAAAAAATAAATCTACAATTCAAATCCGTACAAGAATGATCAAATAATTTACAATTAACTATTGTAGAAACAACAATATCATAGCAATTATCAATACTTCTAATCATATTCTCGCAATTTTTTTTAATCAAATTTTTGTTGGCCTCGTGGCCATTTTATTTTTTGACAAGCAAAATAGGTTTGGCCAAACGTCCCAAATAAGAAATTAAAGGCAAGAAAATATCTAATCCAGCCTATAAAGTAACCCTATAAACTTCCACCTCATTCTCTCACTTTCCTTTTTTGTCCTTGTCGTCCATATGCTCCCTTGCGGCAGTCGTCGAAACCTCTAGCTTCGTCATCTTCTCCTATGGGTTTGGTTCCTCTTTGCTCCACCCTTCCTCCACTTTCTACAGTTCACATAAGAGCATTTACTACTGAAAGGTAACTCTTCTTCCTTCCTTTCTTTCGCCTTATTTTCCATTTCTTGATATTTTATCTGTGGTAGCCTTTGTTTGTGAAGTACTGTGAAGTCCACCGATGTGTGGATATCTTTGAGGTAGCTATCTGGGGTGTGAAATATGAACATATGTTCCTCATCTCCTTCTTTAGGATTGCACTTTCCCCCCTTTAGATCTGACCCTGCTTTATTTTATTTCCCTCATTTGAACTGTTCCAATTGAATTTTTGCTTCAAGCGCTCTTCTACTTTGGTTCGAGCTGAACTCCATGCTTTCTTATTAGAGATGATGTTGTACCCCTACCTGTTTGGTGAAAGTTTTTGCGTTCTAATGTAGATTAGCAAGAGCTTTGTTAATGCAATTGTAATGACCCCCTATGTAGGCATTCTCTTATGTAATTATTTCTGTTGCACCCCTTCCCATCCAGATTAAGAACCTGATTCTGACTTGTCATGTGGTTTTATCTTTTTTGTTTTTATCTTGATGGATTACATCTATGCTTTGTCAATATTAATGATGCCCTTTCCTGTTGTTGGTAATTCCGCAAACTCTCTGAATTCCTATATTAGCTAAATAATCCGCCATTTGATTGCCCTCCCTGAAAATATATTGAACTGTAACATTTTGTTATTGTACTTCTCTGATTATTCATCCATGATTTCTGTAATTTCCCATGGTACTATCCATGTCTGTTGAATAATGTTCTTTAGAGTGAGTGAATTAGTTTTAATAACCATGTTGTGTAAACTATTTATTGCACTAAACCTTAAGGCCTCTTGTATTGCTCTTGCTTCCGCTTCTATATTCGTAGCAATACCAATTCCTTCTGCTTGTGCATGGATGAGGTCTTCAGTTTTGTTTTTTATGCAGAAACCATATGCACTCTCCCTTGGATTTTCTTTACTCGCACCATCTATATTACACTTCAATTGATCTTCCTCCGGTAGCTTCCATCGTACAATCTGGTAGTAAATCCTTGGCTTATAAGCTCCTATTATTTTCACCATTTCAGGCCAAAGATTTCCCAGTTGTTTTGAACTCTAAATTGTTAACCATCACCATCAATTGAATGCTCATTTCCACTTGTTGTACCAACTCTTCAAATGTGGACTGGCCTCCATGATTGATATGGTTCCTTTTCATCAACAAATTCCACATAATAAGAGCTGGCATAGCTCTAAAAGTATGTTTGAGTTTTGTAGGAGCTTTCACATACCACTAGCTCTTGATCATCTACATCAAATTTCTGCCTTTTATGTCCAAACCTGCTCATGAAGCAAAATACTTACAAAGCTTTTGGGCAATGTTAGTAGTTAGAAAAATATGTGACATTGTTTCCATTTGTTGTGTCTCACAACACCAACATCTGGACACAATCTTAATTCTCATTCTCCTTAAATTGTCTATGTGGCAATCATCCCTTTCCACGCCCTCCATAAAAAGAAATTAATCTTAAAAGACAAGCTTTTCATTCAAATCATATCATATGTTTCCTCCTTCTCCTTTTTATTTCTCATTAAATCCCAAGCCGATTTAACTGAAAAAGAACCCTTTGAGTTGCCCATCCACCAAGGCTTATCCTGATCTCCTGTATTCATTACCAGAGAGATAGAGCTCACAATGTGATCGGTCATTTCTTCAGAAGTATATTGTAGGAGTTTCTTTACATCAAGTTTCTCTAGAAGCTCCTCGTTATAAGATGGGGGGCTGCTGAAGCAGCTATTTCCTAACTTCAAGAAGTCTTTTGTTGCATTCCTCCTCAAAATAGAAGCACGAGCCAGGGAAACCATTTTCTTTTTTCACAACACACAAAGAACAAGAAGAGCACCACAATTTTGAAACTAGGTTTTAAGTCTCAAAAACCCAAAAGAAATCACTAGAGAGTAAAGGGGCAAAGGGAAATGCAGAAAAACCTAAAAGGTAACGTCAGTTACTAGTTTCTAAAGAGTAAGTAAGAGAGACAGAGAAAAGGACGTGTAAGATGAAAAATGGAGCGCATACATCACAGGCAACGCATATCTGTCAATGAGTGAGTAGGACTTTTTGTTCCCAAGTTATTTAATTCACGCAATTAAGACAACCTCGGTGCTACTCACACATTGAAATTGTTCTTTAACAACACAAAAGTCCTATTCACTCATTGACAGATGTGTGCTGCCTGTGGTGTATGCGCTCCATTTTTCATATAACCCCTGTTTTCCTCTCTGTCTATCTTACTTGTTCTTTGTAAACTACTATCTGGTATTACCTTTTAGGTATTTCTACACTTCCATTTTTTTCCTTTGCTCTCTGGTGTATTCTTTTGGGGTTTTGAGACTTAAAACCTGGTTTCACAATTATTGTGCTCTTCTTGTTCTTTGTCTACTATGAAAAAAGGAAATGGTTTCCTTTTCACGTGCTTCTGCATAGGAATGCAACAAAAGACTTCTTGAAGTTGGGAAATAGCTGCTTCAGCAACCCCCATCTTCTAAAGAGGAGTTTCTGGAGAAACTTGATGTGAGAGCCTTTTCATTTTCTTTCGTCAATGTCATAAGCCTTGTATAAGTGGTAAGTTGACAAATTAGCAACATATGAATTACCTTTTTTCTTGAGTTTTAGGTGTCTTTGAGTATAATTTAATAACCTAAACTAACTTAAATTGGTGAATTTCAGGACTTGGAGCTAAAGAAGTCAAGCAATCAAGTATTTGATGAAGAATGATGAAAAAAATATGGAAGTTGGAGAAAAAGAATAAGAAAAGTAAAGATTGAGAAGTCACAAAAATTGTGCCCAAGTTTAGTTTTTGTGGAGCTATTTATGAGGGTAGAAGAGCTTGAATTTGGCTAAGTCTGAAAAAGGAACAAGTTTGTCTCACTCCACGAAATGAAAATGGGGAGATGAAAATTGGAATGTCTCCACGATTTTGCTCCACGAAATTGGCAGTGGAAGGGCATCTTTGTCCAGATTTTGAGAGTTATATAAATAGGAATTAGGTCATTTTTCTTGGGGAGCTATTGATTTGAGAAGTCTAGGCGGAGTGGAGTATCTCTAGTTAACTTTTCAAGGATTAAGAGATTTTCACCATAGATTTTGCATCTTCTTATTTGTTTAATCTTGAACTATGTTTATTATTATATTTCATATTGTATTTTCTTCTTCTAGTATGAGTAGCTAAACCTATTAGTTGGGGTTGTAGACTCTTAGGGGCCGTTTGGTAGGAAGTATTAGAAGAAATAGTCCAAGTATTATGTGTGGTATTATTTAGTACTATGCTTGGTAGAAATTTTGGGTCTGTATAATCAATCCATGGATTAGTTATACACCCTACATCGTATTATAGGGTGTATAACTAATACCTTCCATTTGGTGGTATTAGTTCTAATACCATGGGACTAATCTAGGTAAAGACAAAAATACCCCCCTCAAATCCTTTTAATCATTTTGTTTATTTTCTTGATTTTATGTTTTATATTTATACTAATAAATTTATTTAAATAAATTAGCTTACAAATTTAATTATTTAGATATAATTTTTTGTTTCTAAAATATGAGTTATTTAATCTATTTATAATTAATATAAAATATTATAATCCGACTAATATGCTAATGTTGATGTATGAATTTAAGAACAATTCATAAGTCAAATATTGCCTCTTAACGGAAGTCCATTAAACACAAGTAGTCTAAAACAAGAGCGCATATATATATATATATATAAACATCTTGAGTATAAAAATAGTTTAATTTATTTTGCTATATTTTTTGAAAAAAATTTTATTTTATGATAAAGAGTTTTTTTTAAAAAAAAATTATTGATAGAAAACAAAGTTCAATAAATTTTCTCTATAAATTTTTATAGTTGTGTAACCTTTTGAGATATTAACTCCAATTTATTAAGATAACAATTATTTACTCCCAAATAATTTAAGTGAGAAAATAGTGAACATGACAATAAGATTTTTATTCTCCTAGCTAGTTAAAATGCTATAAAAAAATAATATTGTGTGTCAATTATCTACCGTGACCCAATTACATGGAATAGAAAATCCCATAATAACTCAAGGGTATAATTTTTTTTTGTAGAGTTTTAAACCACACACAAAACTAGGTAAGAAACAATGAACCAAACACTTGATAAAAATAATCCCTGCATTACTAATCCATACATTACCAATCCTTGCATTACTAATCTCTGGATTATTGATCTTTGTATCAAACGACCCCTTATGGCTTTTTTGTGATTGAATACCAGTTTATCTTGCTTATTATTACTTGGGTTGTGACTATCTACTTGGTTACATTCTTGTTTGTGAGGTTGCAAACACTAGATTTATATATTCATTTCTTGCTCGAAAGGGTGAAAATTGGATTGGGTTTTTAACAAGTAGCAAGGAATCAAGTATATTAAGGAATTAATTGTGCTGGTTAACGAAGTTGAAGTAGGAATAGGGAGATTTCTACTTGGGTCTATCAATTGGGTCTTAATATTTTCCTTTGAGTTTGGAAGAACTTTTGGGTTTAGCTTGGTAGAGTTGGAAAATTCTTGTAAGTAATTATCACTTGGATCGTTTTCATTAATCCTATGCATTTGAGCAAGATACTTGTGTTCATGAACTAGTTATGCCATATTGAGGCTACAACCCCGGTCACTCTCTTAATTGAAAAAAAGCAAAATATTGGTATTGCACTCGTTGTTGATTAAATCCTAGCTTAGAAAACAATGTAGTTTTATATTTAATTATTCAATCACTCTTTTATTTGAAGATAAGCTTAGGAAAGTTATAAATTTTCACACTCTTGACATCTTGACATGCGCGTACTCCTTGTGGGATCGACTCCACCCTTTGTTGGGTTTATAATTGATAATTGAAATAAACCAACACAGTGCAATTCATGTATTAAGTCACATTCCATAACTCTTACATGTGTAGGAAGTAAATGTAAAAATCCTTAAACATGTAAGTTGTCCATGGGGATTTTTGCCCCTTTCCCGGAGCCGTATGAGGCAGAAGTCTCACGTACGATTCTCTGAGAAAGAAGTGACTACCTACTAGAACTTCGACCAAGCATCACCGATCAATTCCACTTTTGGGGCCACCCTAGAAAATGTTGTTACAAAGCAAACTAATCAAAACATCCATCTAGCAATAATCATGTTTCAAACAGATCTAAATAGACTACTTCTGCTTTAGGTGATGCCCGCAAAAAATGTGATACCTCGTTTAATATCTTTAATCTTGTATCAAGAGATCCATGTTCTAGAAACCATCGATCAATTAGCATTCTCACCAACACAGGAGACTTGGCTAATAGAAGCTTGATAAGTTGCATCTCAGACATTGTTCCTCCAAAGCATTTTAACTTAACTTCCCTTAGGTGATTAAATGTCACGTCTGAAAAACGTTGAAGTTCAAGACATTCCAAAATACGATCATCCTCTTCATCTTCAGAGTACAACTAAGAAAGATAAGTAGAAGTCAACTCTCATATTATTGAGGGTTAAAAAATTATGGAAAGAGTCAAAACACTAAGAACCTGAATTTCGAGATACTCTAAGTATGGGAAGCTTTTTATCAAGCAAAAGGCGTATGAAAGCTTATATGATTCAATCAACATAATATAAGGCAGATTAAATCGCTTGACACTGTTAAGATCAAAAGGAAGTCTTGTTGGTACTTCATATCCTTCTTCAGCATAGAACTACGAAAAAATTACCAAAATTCAAGATTAAGTCACCATAAAA
>JAKRZT010015685.1:0-43713 GCA_029582215.1 Solanum sparsipilum | reverse complement strand
ATTACTAATTACTAATTACTAATTACTTTACTAATTATTATTAATTACTAATTACTATTACTAATTACTAAATTACTAAATTACTAAAAGTGAGAAACACCTATCTTCAAAGTTAGATTACAATTTTACCCTTATACTTAATCAAAATATAACAAATACAACATCGAATCTAATTAAATAATAATAAAAATGTATTCTCTCTTCAAAATTAATATACATAAATGTAAAATCACTAAATTATCCACACAAAAAAGAGAGAGGGGGCACTCTTTGGCATTCATATTCCAACTAAAAGATAATGGTACTTATTATGTTTCCATTCAAATTAATGAAATGTTACGGAAATTCATGGGATGAGAACTGAGGTGAATGTATCCATAATAAAAAATAATGACATTTATTATGACCTGGAATATGTATCTTTATATATATTATTTTGTGTTGTTTCTGTTCAAAGTAGAATGTTAGTCTTAGGTGAATGTATCCACATGAATAAAAATGGAGAGAAATAAAATGAGTGTTTAAAGTTAGATTACAATTTTTCTCTAATATTTAATTAAAATAAAATACCTAATCTAATTGAAATAGTAGTAATTGCATTTAAATTTACATGAGATTTGTGAATCTGCAGATATTCAAAAGTCCAATTTAAATGTATCCCTTAATGATTTACCCATTAATCAAATGTAAGTGTGCGCTATTCATTGCTAAATAGTTTGGAGAATAGAAAGAGTTGCATTGAATAATTAAATGTAGACTAATTAATTAGGAGAAATAAATAGTTTGAAGAATAGGAAGAGTTGCATTAAATAATTAAATGTAGGCTAATGAAAGAAAAGGTTCAAGGAATGCAAATTGAAAAATAGCTATAAAAAGGCAAGAAAGGATTTTTGAATTCTTATTCACCATTTTTATAGGCTCTTGCATAATTTTAATTGTTTAATTAATTTCATCTTCTTTTTTGTTCTTGAAGAGAAAGCAACAATTTGAGAGGATGGGAAGTACCTAAAGCTATTGGCATCTAGAGTTTGATTAACCAGTAACATCAACTTCACTAAACAAAGTTCAACACAAATTTATTGTAATGCACAATGTTTATGTATCATTGTATATGAAAGTTTAGACACATATTATTATTCCGACATGTAATATTTTAATTTTAGCATTCAAATATTCTTGTTATAGTTATAGCAGTTGTTTCTACTTTATATGTAAAGAGAGAATTGATATGTGTTTTAATTTCTTTATTTTAATAAAAATAAACTTGCATTTTTTAAAACCAATATATTTAACTATTATATACTCCCTCCATCTCAATAAAAAAGTTTGAACAAATTAACATGAAATACACGTGCAAACGTGTCGAGATACTAGTACATATAATAATGATCACATCTCTTTATAACAAGAAACTACAAAATTTAGGCTAATTTATAACTAGTTTTACATAAACTTTATACGAGAGGAAAAAGAGATGGAGAACAAAGAAAAAAGCAGCAGCAGCAGAGTATGTGTAACAGGAGGAACAGGATTTCTTGGATCATGGCTCATTGTGAGGCTTCTTCAACATGGCTACTCTGTCAATACCACGATTCGATCTCATCCAGGTTAATATATTAACTTCCAATTTCAAATATATTAACGTCACTAAATTTTAGATGGAGTTATGGTCGTTCACATTAAGCCGTTTTTCAGATAGGAAGAGAGATATTAAGTACCTGACAAACCTAGAAGGTGCATCAGAGAGGCTTCAAATTTTCAATGCTGATATCAACAAACCACAAAGTTTTGCTGCAGCAATTGAAGGATGTGTGGGAGTTTTCCATCTAGCTCAACCCATGGATTTTGAAAAGGAAGAAGTCGATGAAACGAAGGTAAAAAGTGTCATTACAGCAACATTGGCGATTTTACAAGCGTGTGTTGATTCAAAGACAGTTAAGCGAGTCGTATATACTTCTAGTGCTGCTGCTGTTATATTTAATGATAAAGGCTTAGACATATTAGATGAAAGCTCTTGGAGTGACGTTGATTTCATCAAAATTGCAAAGACATTTATGCCAAGTTATTCAACGTTCAAGACATTAACAGAGAAAGCAGCAATTGAATTTGCAGCAAAAAATGGACTCGAACTAGTTTCTGTAGTTTCTCCTTGGGTACATGGACCCTTCATAACTCCTCATTGTCCATCAACTGTTCGATTTTTTTTGGACCTGATATTTGGTAAGTAGTGTTTTCCTCTTTAGTAGTTATCGACAAATTTTACAAAAGTCAAACTCCTCTAAATATCAAACCCTCAAATAATAGCCGAACGTGATCAAATTGATCTTATTTCTGCATGGAAGTTTAACAAAAGTTAAACTCCTCTAGAAATCAAATCCCTCAAGGTTTAGGGTTTAGGGTTTAGGGTAAAATCAAACTCCTCTAGAAATAGAATCTCTCAAATAATATCCAAATGTGAGGTTGATCTTGCTTCTGCATGGAAGTAAGTTAACAAGAGTCAAACTTCTCTAGTAATCAAATCCCCTCAAATGATAGCCAAACGTGAGGTAAATCTTGCTTCTGCATGGAAGTAAGTTAACAAAAGTCAAACTCCTCTAGAAATCAAATCCCTCAAATAATAGCCAAATGTGAGATTGATCTTGCTTCAGCATGGAAGTAAGTTAACAAAAGTCAAACTCCTCTAAAAATCAAATCCCTCAAATAATAGCCAAACGAGAGATTGATCTTGCTTCTGCATGGAAGTAAGTTAACAAAAGTCAAACTCCTCTAAATATCAAATCCCTCAAATAACAGCCGAACGTGATCAAGTTGATCTTACGTATGCATGGAAGTTTAACAAAAGTGAAACTCCTCTAGAAACCAAATCCCTCAAATAATATCTAAACGCGAGGTTGATCTTGCTTCTGCATGGAAGTAAGTTAACAAGAGTCAAACATTTCTAGATATCAAATCCCTCAAATGATAGCCAAATGTGAGGTTAATCTTGCTTCTGCACGGAAGTAAGTTAACCAAAGTCAAACTCCTCTAGAAATCAAATCCCTCAAATAATAGCAAATGTGAGATTGATCTTGCTTCTGCATGGAAGTAAGTCAACAAAAGTCAAACTCCTCTAGAAATTAAATCTCTCAAATAATAGCCAAGCTAAGGTTGGTCTTGCTTCTGCATGGAAGGAAGTTAACAAAAGTCAAACTCCTCTAAATAACAAATCCCTCAAATAACAGCCGAACGTGATCAAGCTGATCTTACTTCTGCATGGAATTTAAAAAAAAGTTAAACTCCTCTAGAAATCAAATCCCTCAAATAATAGATAAAGATTGATCTTGATTCTGCATGAAACTAAGTCTACAAAAATCAAACTCCTCTAGAAATCGAATCTCTCAAATAATATCCAAACGTGTGGTTGATCTTACTTCTGCATGGAAGTAAGTTAACAAGAGTTAAACTTCTCTAGAAATCAAATCCTTCAAATGATAGCCAAACGTGAGGTTAATCTTGCTTCTGCATGGAAGTAAGTTAACAAAAGTCAAACTCCTCTAGAAATCAAATCCCTCAAATAATAGCCAAATGTGAGATTGATCTTGCTTCTGCGTGGAAGTAAGTCAACAAAAGTCAAACTCCTCTCGAAATTAAATCCCTCAAATAATAGCCAAGCTAAGGTTGGTCTTGCTTCTGCATGGAAGTAAGTTAACAAAAGTCAAACTACTCTAGAAATCAAATCCCTCAAATAATAGCCAAACGTGAGATTGATCTTGCTTCTGCATAGAAGTAAGTTAACAAAAGTCAAACTCCTCTAAATATCAAATCCATCAAATAACAGCCGAACGTGATCAAGTTGATCTTACTTCTGCAAGAAGTAAGTTAACAAAAGCAAAACTCCTCTAGAAATCAAATCCCTCAAATAATAGCTAAACGTGAGATTGATCTTGCTTCTGCATGGAAGTAAATATGTTATGCCGTAATTTTACTATCTTTAGAAAAATCACTTTTTGAAATGTTCTAAGTATAAAACATTTTAAGGAAAAATGAAAGAGTCACCACTTAATATTTTAAAAGAAATTTAGAAAACTTAATTTAAAAGACTTTAACAGATTAAGTCTTAACAAATTTAGAGAAATTAGGTAAGAGGTTCTCATTTACACTTAAGAAGATTTTTAAAGCATTTGATGTACCCGCTAACACGCGGTTATCCTACGACTTGACCAAAATATTTTTTTGACTATTTTTAGGAAAATAATTTAACATAAAAATAATTTACAATATTTGATTAACCTTGAAAAAATAGTTAAACAAAGAACAATTTTAATTTTTAAGAAAAGGGGACTTTAATTGAAACATTTGACTTGAAATACAAGTGATTAGAATTTTAACAAAACTATATTAATTAGAATTTATTTGAATCATTTTAAAAATAATAATTTAAACTGATTTGGTTAATTAAAGTATGAAAACCATTTTAAAGATGTTCAAAAAAAATAAGGAATTTTATTAAAATAAACTAACATAAAGAACATAGTTTATCTTTTGAGGAATTTAATTAAATTAAACCAAATCAAATAAAGGGTTAGAGTTGATACAATAAACAAATAATAAGAAAAGAGGAAATAAAGTCAAATTTTGGGCTTTGGGCCCAACCTGTTCTAAGTCTAGAAAATGGGCCAGCTGTGCAAAAAAACATTGGGCTTTGGCCCATTTTCGTTCCTGAAACTCCATGTATACGTTGGACGTATACTGCTGTATATAGGCTATATTTTGGCCTCTTTTCTGTATATCGGACTGTATACCAAGTGTATACAGCCCACTTCAACTTCTGAACATGGGTATTAATTTTTGGCCTGTGTCATGTTGCCCTCAACCTGTATATCTATGTATACGGGCTGTATATCATCCTGTTTTCAGCTTTTCGAGACCTGTATTTTGCTTCCCTTGCACCATATATCAACTTCCATCTTAGAGCAATGACCAGGGGCTGACTCAAGAGGGTTTCAACTCGGAAAATGCAGGGAATGAGATCAAAGTGAACTCGAATTGGTCTCACATGAGAAGATAACAAATGAAAAGATTAGCATTCATTTGTGACCCCAAAAAAATTAAAATTATTGAAAGACACAAGCAGCCATGATAACTAACCACTAGCTAAAATTAACACTTACTCACTGGAATAGGAAACAAAGCTTCAACAAAGCGAACAATGAAACCACCCCATTCTATTGAAATCAGATAAAAAAGAGAGAAAGAAGCTTATGGTATTTCATTCATGAAAAACTGAATACAATCAATGGTATAAAGCACATATATATACAGGTTGTTGACATCACTAACAAACTACTCTGTAACTAACTATCTGTAACTAATTGTAACTAACTGAACATTAATGACTTAACTACAATTAATTAACTACTTAACTAGTCTCTAACTTTAATACTCCCCCTCAAGCTGGATGCATTGAAGATATTCAAGACACCTAGCTTGGACAATAAAAGATCATGTTGTGACCTCTCTAAGGCCTTAGTCAATATATCAGCCTGTTGATCTTTAGTGTTGATGTAGCATGTCTTGATCAATCCTTGCTGAATTCTTTCCTGGATAAAGTGGCAATCAATTTCGATATGCTTTGTTCTTTCATGGAAAACTGGATTGGCTGCTATTTGTATTGCAACCTTGCTGTCACAGTAAATAGTAACAGGATTATCTATAGTGAACCCCAATTCCTTGAACAAATTGTGTAACCAAACTACCTTAGTTGTAAGTGTAGCAAAACTTCTATATCCTACCTCTGCAGAGCTTCGAGAGACTGTATGTTGCTTCTTAGATTTCCAGAAAATGAGTGAGTTTCCATACTTCAATAAGTTGCCAGTAATAGATATTCTTGTATTTGGGCATGATGCCCAATCTGCATCACAAAAACCAACTAAGTGTGGCTGTTTCTCAGAACTCATGAACAATCCTAAACCTGGTGCTGCTTTGATGTATCTAACCACCCTCAAAGCTGCATTCCATTGAGACACCTTTGGCTTTTGCATAAACTGACTTAAACATTGCACTGAGAATGCTATGTCTGGTCTGGTGTTAGTCAGATACAATAACTTTCCAATCATCCTTTGATACCTTCCTATATCAGCAAATAACTCATCATTATCATCTTGAGTGAAGTCAATATTTGTGAGCTTGATATTACATTCTAATGGAGTGGTTGAAGCTCTTGCTCCTATTAGACCAGCATCAGAAATCATCTCCAATGCATATTTTCTCTGGTTCATGACAATACCCTGGGCTGATCTGCAAAACTTAATGCCCAAGAAGTACTTTAATTCACCTAAATCCTTAATCTTGAAATGGTAGTGCAACACCCTTTTAGTTTCTTGTATGATTAACAAATCATCCACATATACAAACACAATCACCAATGCTGAACCTTTCCTTTTGTAAATAAAGAATAATCTAGCTGACTTTGTATGTATCATGCTTTAGTCAATGCATCAGTGAGCTTTGCATTCCACTGTCTGGAAGCTTGCTTGAGACCATATAATGACTTGATGAGTATGCAAACTTGTTTATCCCCCTTACTAGAAAAACCTTTAGGCAGTTCCATGTATACTTCTTCTAACAAATCTCCCTGTAAAAATGCATTGAACACATCCATCTGGTATACCACCTGGTTTTCAGCTGCTGCAATGGCAATAATAGTCCTCACAGTCACCATCTTCACCACTAGTGAAAATGTCTCTTGATAGTTAATCCCTTCAGTTTGGCTATTGCCCTTGGCTACAAGTCTAGCCTTGAACCTGTCAACTTCTCCATTTGCCTTGTACTTAATTTTAAATACCCATTTACATCCTATATCACTTTTTCCTAGTGGCAACTTCATAACACTCTATGTACCATTATCCTGCAGTGCAATAATCTCCTGTTTCATGGCCTCCACCTACCTGGGATCCTTGATATCTTCCTCATAGGTTCTTGGTTCTATTTTAGCAGACATTTCACTTAAAAAAGCTTGATAAGAAGGAGACAAGTTCTTGTATGTCATGTAATTAGCTAATGAATGAGGGTGTGCAGCATAATCAGTTGCATTAGTAACATAATCTCTCATCCAAGCAGGTGGATGAGAACTTCTTCCAGAAGTCCTATATGGTACAACATTTGGGACACCTGGATCAATAGTCTGATCCATTAATGGAACATGTTCTTCCACTTCTTCTTCCTCCACTGCTTCTATTGTTGTATCATGATCAGGTTGTTGATGTGCATCATTAGGAACAACATGATCAAGATCATGAATATCAGTAATTACAGGTGTGTCAGGAAACTCATCATCAATAAACACTTGTCTAACAAAAGGTGGCATGTGCTTGTCCTGTAACTTACTAAAAGGAAACACATGTTCTTTGAAGACCACATCTCTACTTACTATAAACTTCTTGAGACTCATGTTGTATAACAAGTACCCCTTCTGAGTAGATGCATAACCCATCATGACACAAGCATCAGCCCTAGGAGAAAACTTATCCTCCTTAACAAGTGTAGTTGCATAGCCTAGGCAACCCATTGTCCTTAAATGATCAAGTTTAGGCATGGTACTGTGGAAGACCTGATAAGGTGACTGTCCCTGCAAAACCTCAGTAGGTATCATATTTATCAAATACACAACTGTTGTGATACACTCTCCCCAAAACCTAATAGGAATAGACTCTTGAAACCTTAATGCTCTGGCCACTTCAAGTATGTGCCTGTGATTCCTTTCCACTACTCGATTTTGTCATGGAGTGTATGGACAACTGCTTTCATGGATGATTCCCAAGGAAGATAAAAGGGCACTGCATTCTGTATTGAAGAACTCAGTTCCATTGTCAGATCTTATCCTACTTACTTGCCTTTTAAACTGATTACTGACCAATGCTAGAAAAGATTTCAACACCACAAAAACATCACTTTTCAATTTCAGTAAGAATAACAAAGTCATCCTTGATTTATCATCTACAATAGTAAAAAAAATATCTAAAACCATTGTGTGTAGCAAATTTATAAGGTCCCCATACATCAAGGTGAATTAGATCAAACACATTGCTAGTCTGAGACATACTGAGTGGAATGGAAGCCTAGTTTGTTTTGCCAATGGACATACAGGACAATTATTGTACATCCTAACATCAGATTCCTTTTCTACTAAAGACAATTGTCTGATTACTTTAATAGAGGAATGACCAAGCCTGTTGTGCCAAACCATACCTTTTGTACCTCTAGTCTCTGTCATCATTACTTTGTCACCATTAGTATCTATTTTTTCATGGGAAAATTGATTTGAAAAATAGTATAAACCATAGACTTACTTACCAATCCCCTTCACCTCTCCATTGGAGAGGTCCTGAAAAACACAAAACTCATGAAAGAAGCATACATAACATTTCAACTGTCTAGTTAGCTCAGATACTGATAACAGATCATGTTTAAAATCAGGCACTACCAGCACATTGTCTAACACTCCACAACTACCTGAATGAGTGACTGAGGTGGTCTGACCATTAGGTAAGTATACTCTCCTACCTAGAATTTTATTAGATGCATTAACATGATCCAAATTAGCTAGATTGGATGTCATATGACATGTTTCCCCTGAATCAATTATCCATTTGTTTCCTCTTTTATTTGTATCATGTGTATTACTTGCACTCATGACAACTACATAGTCTCCTGTTCAATTAGGCACTGAACATGGGACTATACTTTCAAAATTACCTATCATATTTTCCATATCTACAGCTCCAACATCCTTCTCTTCATTCAATAGCTTCATGATCTTCTGATATTGACTTAGAGTGTAGTCAGGCATAGCAGCAAGAACCTGCAAGTTAGTGCGAATGGAATGAAAGTCATAAGCACTTTGTTCATGTTTTGATCCTGTGTTCACTGCTCCAAAAGTATCACTTCTCGACTCATCATCACCCATTTCAACATGTACATTGTTAGCATTACCCTTTCCTCTTGCTGAATTCATTCCTCTAGATTGGTTGTAGTTGTGTTCTGCACCTTGTCCTCTCTTTTTGAACTTTTAAGATAACCAACCCGTTTGAAATAGTTTTTCTGAGTATGACCATACATCTTACAATGGTCACATAATAGGTTCCAGTTCACTTTCTATTTAGTATTGTAATTTCCTCTCCCAGTATTCATTGATGAATCGATTTTATATCCTTCAAATTGATTGTTTCTAGGATTTCTAGGATAATTCCCTCTTCCTGCATATAGTGTTGTAGCTTCAATCATATCTCCACCAGTACGCATGCTTGAAATGAATCTCTGACTCTCATTTGCCATTATCATAGTATATGCCTTACCAACACTTGGCAAATGGCTCATTATTAAGATCTGACTGCATGCATTTCCATACGTCCCATTCAAACCCATTAGAAAATCAAGCAATCACAAATACTGCATGTGATTCACATAACTTTTGGAATTCTTACAGATGCAGGAAGGTGGGGCTATAATTGCATCAAATTCATCCCATATTAATCGTAGCTTGGTAAAATAGGCTGAGACAGTTGAATTACCTTGGTGAATTGTGCAAATTTCTCTGTGGAGTTGATAGATTCTCGATCCATCAATTTTATCAAATCTCTCATTCAGATCTACCCACACCATTGCAACATCTGATGCATAGACGATTCCACTCAATAGCTCCTTCAAAACTGTGTTCATGATCCATGCAAGTACAAAGGCATTGCACTTCTCCCATTGCTCTGCAAGTTCTAAGGTATAGTCACATTTTCTGCAAGTTCCAAGGACAAATCCCAATTTTCTCTTTGCTCTAAGGTTTGATTGCCATAGATCTACTCCATAGTGAGTAGTTCTCTGCTCCAGTGAGCTGAACTGTGGTCAGAATACTGCCAGGAGTATCTGATGGGTGAAGATAGAGAGGGTGATTCCTCTTCGACTCAATCACTTCAAGTGTTACTGGTACATGAATTCCAGCTGCCGATTCTTCAGTCGTATAGAACATTGTTGCATATACAGAAGAAACTCCTCAATCGAATTGTAAACTTAGATCAAACAATTATTGATTCACTGAGACTCTGATACCATATTGAAATCAGATAAATAAGCTTCTGGTATTTCATTCATGAAAAACTGAATACAATGAATGGTATAAAGCACATATATATACAAGTTGTTGACATCACTAACAAACTACTCTGTAACTAACTATCTGTAACTAAATGTAACTAACTAAACATTAATGACTTAACTACAATTAATTAACTACTTAACTAGTCTCTAACTTTAATACATTCATTCATATTTTTTTAAAGAGACCAAGGCAATATTTCCATGTTCAAGCATAATGTAACATATTGGGAATTTTTCCAAGCAGACTCCTTTAAAGTCTCATGAATTCTTTAGACAAATAAATCAAGTATGAACTCATCATAAGCATAATTTATTCTAGTAGGATCAATGAAAATACTTTTAGAGATCAAAGTTGCGTACTTAAATAGTTCATAAGGACGTCTTAATTTGACTCAAATTTATCTAAAACAATCACAATGAGTGATAAAGCTCAAGATGGAACACAACGATAAGCAAAACAACATCAGGACTAGCAAAGATTACAACTAAAGTGTCTAATCCATATGGAAACAAACAGAGGCAGCAAATGAAATAGTACAAAAATTAGGACATGAACTAAACAACATCTTGGCTTAACACGAGTAGCTACTAAAATCAGCAAAAAAATTATCAACACAAGCGACTTATTCAATGAAAAATCAAACTATTACATCAGTAGGACTCAAAGCGAACTCAAAGAGACAGACCACCAACCCTGTTCAACAATAAGATCACTAAAATGTCATGAAAGAGATAACAACATTAGAGAAGAATCAAGGTGAGCAGTAGCTAAGGATTTTAACTAAAATGAGACTACCATAGAAGGAATCTAAGGAATACTAGATAAAAAAATGCAACTCGAATCGCAATTAACCAACAAATACTAAATACAACACTTTTGGCATTCCAGCCATGTCAAGGAACACAACAATTTATTAATTGACACATGAAATCCTAAAGAGATGGAATGAAACATAAGACTAAGGATATTACCATTTCCGATGCAGCGAACTGAGACGACGAGCTTAACCACGAAGAACTCCCACCACTATGAGCCGATTTCGATGAGCTCCGTAAAATAAAACAACTTCGAATTCGAATAAGAGAGACTCATACCATCTCCAAACCACCTCTATTTTACTCTCCATTCTCTATATTTGGAGAGTAAAATAGAGAATGGGCACTCCAATCCACCTTCATATCACGCTCTATACTTCAAATTTAGAGTGTTGAATAGTTCTCCAAATTTGGAGAACTACGATTCACACTCTCTATTTCACTTTTTCATTATTTTATTATTATTTCTATTACTTTCTAATTAAAATATTATTTTACATATAATGTCATTAATTAAATATCTAATATTCATAATTCTTCTTAAATGTAATATAATATTTTTAAAAATATATTATTTAATATATACTACTTTAATCTTGAATTAATAATATTTTATTTTTTTCTAATTATCATCAATAATATAATTTGATTTTATCATTAAGTTTCACTATAAAGAAGACACAAAATTAAAATGATAAGATGAAAAATTTAATTTTAAAAATTGAGGACAATGCTCATTTTAAACGCCGTAATGCATTAGTAGAGCATTATGGGAGTAACGTAATAATTTGTAAATTGAGTGTTTATGTAATATTTATGTAATTGTATTTCACTTTTATTTGAATTTGTCCATTAATTTGTATATTATATTATATTATATTTTCTTGCAATTTATGCTATTTAAAAATGTAGAATAAAATTAAATTTTATATTAAATAAAAATTTGAAAAAAATAAAATATTATATCACAGGAAATTATATAAAGTAATTATTTGGGAAAAAGAAATAAAAGATTTATATTATGAAATAAGAAAATAAGAATGAAATAGAAATAATAATATAATATTCAGGAGAGAGAAAAAGATTCTCTTTTAGAGAGTAAAATAGAGAATTGAGTTGGAGTTGGTTGTCTGAAAAATAGAGAATTCTATATTTGGAGAGTAAAATAGAGTATAGGGTTGGAGATACCCTCAAACTCTCTGTTTTTTTTTATTCCCCCAGGCTGTGTTTTTTCTCCCACTTTTTCCAACTCTTCCTCCCTCTTTTCCCATATATTAAACTAAAGGCTAAGATGGGTTTTTATAGAAGAAAACTAAGGATGAAATTGGACTCGATTAGGGGCAAACGGGTGAAATTTTGAATTCATATGCCCTTTTTTGAGGAAACAGTAAATGAGACGGGAAGTTCTGAAAAAGGAGAAAAAGGGGACGGCGATGTGATTGCTGGATTGACGTCTCAGAGTCGCATCTTTTTACGAGTTTTCCGGGCTGATGCGTATGGAAGAAGAAGACGTACAGGGGTGGGGGTGTACTGTTGTACATATTGTATTGTTGGAATAATGTACACTGGGTATTGTTTGGTATTATTGGGCTGGGAGTTGCTGAATTGTTATTGTATTGGGTTTCTTCGGTGGGCTGGGAATTGAATGGGCTGGAGGAAAATAATTTTGCAAGTTGGGCCGAATTGGGTCTTTTGGCAATAGGTTGGGTTTAGAGTTGTTTTTGTGGGCTGAGATTTTGTCACACCCCGAAGCTACCCCCACGACGCGGACACGGGACCATCGAGGTGAAGTCGGGACCTAAACAATCGAATGGAACAATATATAGACAAGTAAATCCCTTATGGGTTCCAAGGTAATGCTTTAATTATTAAGAGTTACCCAAGCTAACCCTGAGCTGGCATATCATAAGCATACTAATATAAACTGGAATAAGACATACTGAGCGGAATAATAAGACATGAGATAAACTAAAAGTGATGGGAAATTTCCTTTCTAAGTTTGAATATATAATATGAGAGTTTAATGACATGAAATATCAAACTCCAAGCTAAAACTGAATCTAACTATGTCTAAAATAAAGCCTCTAACTAACTAGAGATGTTGGGACATGCCCCAACTAAATCTAGCAAAACTGAAACTAAATACTGAAATGGAAAGATAACATGTCACTCGTCCTCGAAGAATGAGGACTCACCACTGATGCTGATGAGCTAGAGATTGGGAACCGATCTATGCGTGGTCTGAATGCTGAGGACCTGAACCTACATCACGAGAAGATGTAGCGCAGAGTATGCGTCAGTACTTGAAAGGTACTGAGCATGCATGATCGAATGAAGCTGAATAAAACAATGATATAAGATGATCATGATACTATATTGAAAACACTGAACATGAACTAACTGAATGTAATGATCAAGTTTATAACATGCTGAGACTGAAATCTGACTGTAACTAATAACATGGTCAATGAAAAAAAATCTGATTGTGGGAGCTACTAATAACCGACATAAAACCACATGATCTAAAAGTGGAATCCGATGTATACGCTTCATCGGGAGGACCCAATATACCCTGCCAGAGGTATAGAGGCATGACTGACGTGATCACAAAAATATGATGCCCACAGAGGGAACTTACAAATCTATGGGGGCACATAATACTGGGACTAGAGGGTGATTGACCCTAGTCTAACTCGGTATAAAGTCTACTCCTAACTGAATATATGTAAACTATAACACAACTGAAGTAACTGGATAGCTCAATAATCTGACATGCTAACTGAAAATGTCACATTAATGTACTGATAATGAAACAATATTGACTGAGGCATGTATATCTGAATAAACTGACCTAGCAAGTGTAATTCATAAACTAAACAAATCTATACAACTAGGGTTCTGAGTTTCATGCAAGAACTGAGCAATAATTCCTTAAAAACATGATAATCTGATTTGGATTAGTCTAACAACTGAATCATAACATAAATCTGAAATTCTAGAAACCCTAGGTCTAACATGATATAGAGAATCAAGAATCTGACTGAATTTTAGGGACCTAATAGGTGAAAGGAACCCACTAGAGAAATCCTACATACCTGGTAACAAATTTCACGGAGAAATCTTTTGATTTCGGGGCTGGAACTAAAGAAACCTTGTTGCGTTCTTGGAAGGGTTTGGGTCACCTCTTTTCTCCTCTTTTGTTCTAAGTTTGATGATTTTTTAGTGAATGAATTGCTTAGGGAAAGATCTGACTAAGTTACTAGGCTTAAACTGACCAAAACTACGTAGTTTAGGGATCAAATTACGTAGTTTAAGTACCCAACGAAGAGGAAAAATACCTAAATGACCCTAACTTAAAATCTGTAGAAGGCCACCCACGGAGGGACCTACGGTCCGTGGGTTGACCTACCAACCGTAGGTAGGGGTCTCGGTCAAGTCTGCCCAACAGGGCTTCACTAAAATGAGCATAAATTTTTACTCGGAGATGGGATTTTAGCAAACTCAGCGGAGTTGGAAAGAGGATTCAATTATCTTTAATTTCATAGGTTATAGGCTACCTAATTCATTTTGTGCTAAACGATATGATTGTTTGAAGTTGACCCAACAACAATTTCCCTCTAATTGGCTGCTGACCCTCACCTACTAGGTCTATAGGTATTACCACGGACCGTACTGGTCGATCGTGGGTGGGATCAGAGACTATAAATATTTTTTCCTTAACAATGGAACCCCACCTACGGTCCGTGGGTGGTTCCGTCGGTACTGGCACCAATTTTCTGAAAACTAGGATTTTTCTTCATTTTGAGATCTGAGGTGGTACATTATCTCCCCCTTGGGAACATTCGTCCTGAATGAAGTCTAAACTAGTCGAGTATGAAGGGAAGAAGCTGCAATCCCTACCACTAAGTACCAAAAACTAATATCTGACTGAACTAGGTTCCAAGATCATGTAAATAAGCTGAAAATGCAAGAACAACTGAAGGAACAAGGTACTACGACTGAATTTACACAAGAGTAAGCTAAGAGATTGGAGAGGAAACTATTATCTCAGGGTGAAATGGAATCGAAAGGAAAAAGATAAGGATACTTGGCCTTCATGGCTGTAACACCTCGAAAACCAAACCGAGAAAAAAATTGTAGAAAACTACCTGAAGCAGTAAACCACGGCAGGGTTCATGAACCGTGATAGGGTCCACGGTCCTTTGACCTACCCGTGGTCGTGACTTGGAAGTCACCAGGCCCAGACGTCAGACCACGGGCACCTTCACGGTTCGTGGCCTTGACAACGGGCCATGGTGGCATCCGTGACGTTTAGACAGTAGCCTCTCTAGCCTATCCCTCAGACACCCCTCTCCCAAGTAAGGACCACGGGGACCTTCACGGTCCGTGATCCTAAAGACGGGTCGTGGGGGCATTCGTGAAACCTAACCAGTTGCCCTCTAAATCCTGAGCCACCAGACCTCAGCCCAAGTGAGGACCACGAGGACCTTCACAGTCCGTGGCCCCTCACACGGGCCGTGGTAAGGCTCGTGAGACAGACCCTCAGCTCAGTAGTCACCAAGTGAAGACCACGACCCACTTCACGATCTGTGGTCCCTTTCACGGTCCATGAAGGTGGCCATGGTCAGCCCCATCTACAACTTTAAGTCAGGGGTCTTTTGGTCTTTTCCTATTTTGTTGGACCCCTAAACTACGTCGTTTTAACCCTAAACTATGTGGTTTTGATTAGTTTTAGCCTAGAAACATAACTAGAACTTACCTAAGTCAGATCTTTAATCAAAACTTAGAAAATTAGAAGCAAAAGAGGAGAAAAGGTCGAGCAACCCTAGTTCAAGAACGCAATAAGTTTCCTCAAGTTCGGACTCCACATTTAGCTCATGTGGTTTTATTATCGGTTATTAGTAGCTCCCACAGTTTTGTAAAACTCCATTGCACTGACCATATTTCAGTATAATCAGTATTCAGCATCCACATGTCTAAATTTGGTCATTGCATTCAGTTAGCTCAATATTCAACATCTATATCATGTTCAGATTATACTCTTGCTTTATTGCTTGTTCAGTTATATGTTTATTTCAACTTTACTCTATCCTGCATGCTCAGTACCTTTCAAGTACTAACGCATACTCTACGCTACATCTTCTCGTGATGTAGGTTCAGGTTTTCAGCATCCAGATCATGCTTAGATCGGTTCCCGATCTCCAGCTCAGCAACATCAGTGGTGAGTCCTCATTCTTCGAGGACAATAGTCATGTTATCTTTTCATTATTTCATTCTTTTAGTTTCAGTTTGCTAGACTTAGCTGGGGCATGTCCCAACACTTCTAGTCAGTTAGAGGCTATTTTCAGATATAGTTAGATTCAACTTAGTATTTGAGTTTGATATTTCTTTTGTATTAAACTCTCAAATTTGATATTCAGTTTTAGTATATGGGTATTCCCCATCATATGTGATTTATTTATGATTACCTTCCGCATCACTTATTATTATTCTCAGTAGCTCATGTCATGCCAGTAGTGTTAGCTTGGGGTCACTTTGTGATCCTAGGTCCGTGTCCGCAACTCAGTAGTAGCTTGGGGTGTGACAAACTTGGTATCAGAGCATTAGGTTTAAGAGTCCTAGGATGTCTGAAAAACCGCACTAAGTAGAGTCATTTTCATGTGTGTGAAGTGCACCACATCTAATGAGAGAGATGCTACAAAGTGTTTTTTTAGGAAAAATCTTCATTTTCTTGTTACTCTTATCGTGCATAAGGTATGATCTAATTCCATTCTAACTCGACGTTCTATATTTCATTGATCATGCCTCTTCGTAGAGCTAACATCAGGTATACGAATGCTAAGAATGCAAACGCAGCTCCTTCAGTCCCAGATCAAGAAGTTTCGAATGCAGAATTTCGGAACGCCATTCAGATGTTGGCTCAGAGTGTGGCTATTCAAAACAATCAGCGGTTCTAGTTCCGGCAAATGCTAATGTTGGGTCAGCTGCAGCCAGAGTGCGAGATTTTGTTAGGATAAATCCGCCAGAGTTCTTAGGATCGCAATTAGTGAAGATCCCCAAAACTTCATTGATGAGGTCAAGAAGATCTTTGAAGTGATGCAGGTAAATGGGAATGATCGAGTTGAGTTAGCATCTTACCAACTTAATGATGTGGCTCATATCTAGTATACTCAGTGGAAAGAGAACATGGGTACAAATGCAACTCCTATCACTTGGGATTTCTTCAGTGAGATATTCCTGGACAGGTTTTTCCTAAGAGAGCTAAGAGAGGTGAAAGCTCAGGAATTTATGAACTTAAGGCAAGGTAGCATGACAGTCCAAGAGTATGGGCTTAAGTTTACCCAACTCTCCAAGTATGCTCCTCGCATGGTTGCTGATTCCAGGGCTCAGATGAATAAGTTTCTATATGGAGTGTCAGACTTGGTGAAGATAGAGTGTAGAAATGCTATGTTGGTGGAAAATATGAGCATCTCTAGGCTCATGACTCATGCTTAGTAGGTTGAGGGTGATAAGCTTAAGGAACAGGCTAAGGAGAACAAGAAGGCTAGGACCGAAAACTATGACTACTCTCAGTAGAAGTCGGGTGGTGGAAATCGTTCACAGGGTCAGCAAGAATTTTTAGCTCCAGCACCTTCATCAACTGGTGTTCTGTCCTCCAAATTCAGACAAGATCAAAAGGGTAGGGCATCAGGCTCTAAGTCTCAGGGAAATGTTTCAGGTACCAAAACCTACCCAACTTGCCCTAAGTGTGGTAAGAACCATCCGAGCGAGTGCCTTGTAGGAAATGAAGGATGCTTTGGATGTGGTCAGTCTGGTCACAGGTTGAGGGATTGTCCTTCTAAACAAGGTCAAAGAGGCAATGGTAGAGCTCAGTCCACAACTTCAGCGGCACCAACAAGTCGCCTGACTCAGCAGGGTAACTCATCTGGTACAGGTGGCGGACAGTGCCAGAACAGGCTCTATGCTCTTTAGGCTCACCAGGATCAGGAAAAATCTTCTGATGTAGTCACTGGTACGTTACGAGTCTTTGATCTCGATGTTTATGCTTTGTTAGATCTAGGGGCTACTCTTTCCTTTGTTACTCCTTATATAGCAGTTAAGTTTGATTTTAGTCCAGAAACTCTCTCAGAACCTTTCTTAGTCTCTACTCTAGTCGGTGACCCATTTATAGCTAGACGGGTATACAGAAATTGCCCACTTACAGTCTCCTAGAAAGTCACCTTACCAGATCTTGTAGAGTTAGAAATGGTAGAGTTTGATGTCATTCTAGGCATGGATTGGTTACATTCCTGTTATGCCTCAGTCAATTGTAGAACTAGGATTGTTCGTTTTCAATTTCCAGACGAACCAATCTTAGAATGAAAGGGTAGTAGCTTAGCGCCTATGGGTCGATTCATTTCTTACCTTAAGGACAGAAAAATAATTTCTAAGGTTTATCTCTATCGTCTAGTTCGGATTAAGGATTTAAGCTCTGAAACCCCAACTCTTGAGTCAGTTCTAGCGGTTAATGAGTTTCCAGAAGTGTTTCGAGAAGATCTTCCCAGAGTTCCTCCCGAAAGGGAAATCGACTTTAGAATTGATCTCCTTCCAGATACCCAGTCTATATTTATCCCTCCTTACAGAATGGCTCCAGCTGAGCTTAAGGAATTGAAAGAGCAGTTGAAAGACCTTCTCGATAAGGGCTTCATTAGACCTAGTATTTCACCATGGGGTGCACTAGTGTTGTTTTTGAAAAAGAAAGATGGTTCACTTAGGATGTGCATTGACTATAGGCAGATAAACTAGGTCACAATCAAGAATAAGTATCTCATCCCCATGTTGATGATTTGTTTAATCAACTTCAGGGTGCTAGTCATTTCTCAAAGATAGACCTCAGATCGGGTTATTATCAGCTCAAAGTCAGAGATAGTGATATTTCGAAGACAGCCTTCAGAACTCGGTATGGTCATTATGAATTTGTAGTTATGTTAATTGGACTAACTAATGCTCCTACAGTTTTCATGGATTTGATGAACAGAGTGTTCAAGCAGTACTTGGACTTGTTCGTTATCGTCTTCATCGATGATATCCTCATTTACTCTAGGAATGAGGAGGAACATGCGAGTCATTTGAGAGTTGTTCTGCATATTCTCAAAGATCACCAGTTATTCGCTAAATTTAACAAATGCGAGTTTTGCTTACAATCAGTTGCTTTCCTTGGGCATATAGTGTCCAACGAAGGAATCCGAGTAGATTCCTAGAAAATAGAAACAGTGAAACAATGGCCCAGACCTACCTCTCTTGCAGATATCAAAATTTTCTTGGGTCTAGCGGGTTATTACAGAAGGTTCGTGGAAGGATTTTCATCCATAGCCTCACCATTGACTGGGTTGACTCAGAAGATGGTCAAGTTTCAGTGGTCATATGATTGTGAGAAAAGCTTCGCAGAATTGAAAACTAGGTTGACTACAGCTTATGCTTTGACTCTACCAGAGGGTTCAGACGCTAATGTGATTTATTGTGATGCATCCAGGGTCGGCCTAGGCTGTGTGTTAATGGAGCGAGGTAAGGTTATAGTCTATGCTTCTAGACAGCTTAAGGTGCATGAGAAGAATTATCTGACTCATGACCTTAAGCTTGCAGCGGTGGTGTTTGCACTCTAGATTTGGAGACACTACTTGTATAGTGTTCATGTAGATGTATTCACAAACCATAAAGAGCCTTCAGTATGTGTTCACCCAGAAAGAGTTGAATCTTCGTCAGAAAAGATGGCTTGAGTTCCTCAAGAATTATGACATGAGTGTGCATTACCATCCCGGTAAGGCAAATGTAGTAGCAGATGCCCTTAGAAGACTATCTATGGGTAGTGTAGTACATGTTGAGGAAGAAATAAAAGAAATAGCAAAGGATGTGCACATGCTTGCTCGTTTAGGAGTTCGTCTTATGAGAGTATCAGATGGTGGTGTAACAGTTCAAAATGGATCAGAATCTTCATTGGTAGTGGAGGTTAAGGAAAAGCAAGGTAGTGATCCGATATTGCTTGAACTCAAGGGTGCAGTCCATCAACAAAGAGTTGAGGTATTCTCCCAAGGGGGAGATGGTGTGCTTCGCTACTAGGGTCAATTATGTGTTCCTAATGTGGGTGAGTTGAGACAACATATTCTTGAAGAAACCTATAATTCCATGTACTCTATTCATCCAGGAGCCACTAAGATGTACCGTGATATGCGAGAAGTCTTTTGGTGGAATGGCATGAAGAGGGACATAACATAATTTGTGGGTAAGTGTCCCAATTGTTAGCAAGTGAAGGTAGAACATCAGAAACCAAGGGGTATGACTCAAGAGATCGACATTCCTACTTGGAAGTGGGAAGTGATCAACATGGATTTCATTACAGGTTTACCTCGTACTCGCAGATAGCATGACTCCATTTGGGTGATAGTTGACAGAGTCACTAAGTCTTCTCACTTTTTGGCGGTCAAGACTACAGATTCAGCGGAGGACTACACCAAGCTTTACATTAATGAGATAGTCAGGTTACACGGGGTTCTTTTGTCTATCATATCAGATAGAGGTCCTCAATTTACCTCTAATTTCTTGAAGTCATTTTAGAAAGGTCTTGGTACTCAGGTTAATCTTAGCACAACATTTCATCCATAGACGGATGGTCAGGCAGAGCGTACCATTCAGACCTTAGAGGATATGTTGAGACCTTGTGTGATCGACTTCAAGGGTAGTTGGGATGATCATCTTTCTCTTATAGAGTTCGCCTACAATAATAGCTACTATTCTAGTATTCATATGGCCCCTTATGAGACATTGAATGGGCGTAGATGCAGATCTCCTGTTTGTTGGTTTGAAGTAGGTGAAGCAACCTTGATAGGACCAGATTCAGTCCATTATACTAGAGTTCCAAGTTGATGATTGGGTTTTATTGAAAGTGTCGCCTATAAAAGGGGTGATGAGATTTGGCAATAAAGGGAAGCTCAGTCCTATATATGTAGTCCCTTACAAGATTCTGAAAATGATTGGTAAAGTGGCTTATAAGTTAGAGTTGCCAGCATAATTAGTAGCAGTGTATCCAATCTTTCACATCTCACTATTAAAGAAGTGTGTGGGTGATCCAGCATCCGTAGTGCCATTAGAGAGTGTGGCCGTGAAAGATAGTCTTTCGTATGAGGATGTACCCGTTGAGATTCTTGATCATCAGGTTAAAAGCTTGAGAAACAAAGAAGTCACTTCAGTCAAGGTTTTGTGGAGGAGTAAGTCTGTAGAGGGAGCTACTTGGAAAGCAGAAGCAACCATGAAGTCTAAGTATCCTCACCTCTTTCCTTTCGATTCCACTCTAGCTTGAGGTAATAGTTCCTCTTCAGTTTTTCAATCATTCATGCGTAGAATCAGTCTTAGTATCATGTTCCTTTAGTCTGTACTTGCATTTTCAGCGTATTTGCATGTTTTTGGAACTTAGTTCAGTCAGAAATTAGTTTCCCGTGTTTAGTGGTAGGGTTGCAGCTCATCCCCTCTATTTCAGCTAGTTTAGTCTTCATTCAAGGATGAATGATCCCAAGGGGGATATATTGTAACACCTCAAAAACCAGACCCAGAATTTTTTTGCAGAAAACTACCTGAAGTAGTAAATCATGGCAGGGTTCACGAATCGTGATAAGGTCCACGGTCCATTGACCTGCTCGTGGTTATGACTTGGAAGTCACCAGGCCTAGACGTCAGACCACGGGCACCTTCACAGTCGGTGGCCTTGACCACGGGCCATGGTGGCATCCATGACGTCTAGGCAGTAGCCTCCCTAGCCTATCCCTCAGATACCTCTCGCCCAAGTACGGATCACAGGGACCTTCACGGTCCGTGGTCCTGAAAATGGGTCGTAGGGCATCCGTGAAACCTAACCAGTAGCCCACTAAATCCTGAGCCACCAGACCTCAGCCCAAATGAGGACCACGAGGACCTTTACGATTCGTAGCCCCTTACACGGGCCGTGGTAAGGCTCGTGAGACAGACCCTCAGCTCAGTAGTCACCAAGTGAAGACCACGACCCACTTCACGGTTCGTGGTCCCTTTCACGGTCCATGAAGCTGGCTGTGGTCAGCCCCGTCTGCAACTTAAGTTAGGGGTGTTTTGGTCTTTTCCTATTTCGTTGGACCCTAAACTACGTCATTTTAACCATAAACTACGTGGTTTTGATTAGTTTTAGCCTAGAAACATAACTAGAACTTACATAAGTCAAATCTTTAATCAAAACTTAGAAAATTAGAAGCAAAAGATGAGAAAAGGTTGAGCAACCCTAGTTCAAGAACGCAACAAGTTTCCTCCAGTTCCAGCCCTGAAATCGAAGGATTTCTCCGTGGAATTCGTCACCAGGTATGTGGGATTTCACTAGTGGGTTCCTTTCACCCATTAGGTCCCTGTATTTTAGTTAGATTCTTGAATTAGTTATGGCAAAAGTACTCATTACTCCCCTGAACTTGAAGCTTTTTATTCGGTGTACACCTAAACTATATTCTGTTTTAATTACTCCCCCAAACTTGTTTATTCCTCCATCGCATACACCTTTATTGTCCCACTACTCCAATAGTGACTACACGCACGTGACAGGTTGACAAAATTGGTGATGTGGATTTCCACCTGGATAAATAATAGGCACCTGGATAAAGAAATATCAAACCTTCTAACCTAAGCGTCAAACCTAAAACTTCTGGACTACGCTTCTCACTAATCACAAAACGTCTCCCTTAGCTCTAAGAACTGTAATCGATGATGTGAAGTTCTTTTAGATTTCAAAGCTTTTGGCTCTCTAAGACGTAAAGTAAAGGTCGATCTCGCAGAGTGAAGGACAAATTTCGCAGAACTCTTTCTGGATTTTGGGGCTTCTTAGACGTAAAGTCGGTTGATTAAATTTCAAATTTGTCTGAAATTCTTAGCAAGTAAGTGTTATTGTTTGTTGCCTAAATGCTTTTCCTTTACTTTTATTCATATTTTGCCCTATTTTTGGTTTAAGGTTTCACCATAGTTCGACTAGTGTTACGATTGAGTTTTTGATTGATCTTCCAATTAGGGGTTTGATAGTTTTCAACTAGAATTTTCACTTAATGAATGTATTATTATGAACTTGTTCAGCTTATGTATGCATGAGTATTAGGGTTTCTGGTAATTAGTTCAAAAAGTTAGGGTTTTTAGTAAAATTAAGATTCTAGGGTTTTGATTTCAATATTCTATTTTGGTATTGTTAAATGTTGGGGTTTTTTGTAATTTCCTTATGTATATTTGTATGCTGTTGAGTAAAATCAATATTTTAGGGGTTTTAGGGTTCCAATTCATCTATTATGTTTTTGTATTGTTAAATATTATAATTTCCTTGTATAATTGTATGCTTATGAGTAAAATTTGATTTTGTTGCCTTTGTTTTCCTGTTGTTGTCTCTGTTTTGGTGTTGTTTCCTCTGTTTTGGTGTTGTTGCATATGTTTTGATATTATTGCCTTGTACAATATATTGATTACTATTGTGGTTATAGGTTGACACTATGGCTACTAAGTATCTCAATTTAAGGTTCAAATTTGGGGGTATCTTGGTGGGTGAGGTAGGTCCAGTATATGTTGGGGGTAAGACTAAATATGTAGAGAATGTGGATGAAGATCATTTGTCAATTCCTGAACTTGCAGATTATGCTATGTCTTTTGGGATTTGTAAGTTAGGAAAAACTTATGCAGTTCCTTCTCTAGGGGGTGATCTGGTGGAATTGAAAAATGATATGGACATTTGTAACATTGCATTATTTATGCATGATGGGGACACAATAGATATTTATGTGTGGGATGACACTATTCTAGAGGATGTGGGTCCCACTGAAGGTCAAATTAGTTTATCTTGAAGTCAAGTGATTGAGTCTTTTAATGCACATGGGGAGTCTTTAACTGCACAACAAAAAAAATAGATCCAGGGTTACGTTCCTCTTCTTCCTTTCCATCTAGTGAAAGAGTTGAGAATGATGGGGTTGCAAGGGTCCAACAAGAAACTGATGATGATTATTCTTCAGTAGATTGGACTGCTACTGAAGAAGAATTTGAACCTATTGTCCAACAAGGAACTGAACCTTCTATTCAAGAAGAAGTTGAACCAAGTGCCCAAAAAAATGCAGAGGAAGACATAGCTAGTGATTTTATTTGTTCTGACCAGTCTATTGACTATGGAAGCGATGTGCATGAGGAGTTGAGGATTGTTAAGGAAGATGTGAAAAAGTTTAAAGAAAGTAGGAGGAGAAAGAAAAAGGAAAAACCAAAAGGGTTTTTAGGCGAAGTTGGACTTGATGAAGGGTATGAAGATATTAAAAAAGGCAAAAAAAAATTCAAGGGTAGGCTAACAGAGGATGAACCATACTATGACAGTTCCGATTGTGATAGTTTTCAAAGTGATGAAGAACCTATTTCTGATGATGAACTTGAAGGAGGGAGTTTAAGGAGAAGAAAGAAGAGTAATAAAGTGATATATGATTCTACTTGTGATGTTGTAATATGGCAGTGTGGTTTGGTATTTGAAAGTGTAAAGGAATTTAGAGAGGCAGTTAAAAAATATGCTATAAAAAAGGAGTTGAGTTAGACAAGTATGTGAATGAGAGTACTAGAGTAAGAGTCAAGTGTAAAAGTGGTTGTCCATGGCTGTTGTATGCAAGCAAGGAAGGGAGGAGTGAGAACTTTACTATCAAGACATACAACCCAAGGCACAGATGTACCAGGACCACCAATAATATTTTGTGTAATTCAAAATTTTTATGCAAATATCTGAAAGATAGGATTATTTCTCAACCTAGTATAAAAGGGTGGGAAATACAAGATTTGGTGAGGAAAGAGTTGAATGTTCATGTAGGCAAATCAATTTGTTTAAAAATAAGAAAAAATATTTTAAAGGAAATTATGGGGGATCATGTGGCTGAATTTAACAAAATCCTAGACTACAGGGATATGTTACTCCAAACAAATCCTGGTAGCACTTGTGTTGTGAAGCTTAAAGATTCAGAATCAGAAAATGGGATGAAACAGTTTCACTCTTTTTATATATGTTTTGATGCTATGAAAAAGTGTTTCCAACAAGGATGCAAAAGATGTATAGGGCTGGATGGGTGTTTTATAAAAGGAATTTGTAAGGGTCAACTTTTGGTAGCTGTTGCTAAGGATGCAAAAAACCAAATGTATCCAATAGCATGGGCAATAATTGGTACTGAAAGCAAGTTGACACGAAAATGGTTCATGACCATTCTGCAAGATGATCTTAATCTAGGAGATGGTTCCCAGCTCACTATCATTAGTGATATGCAAAAGGTAACTGAATTTCTTTTTTTTTTGTTTATCTTTAATTTAATTTGATCAAAATTTAACTGTCTTTATTATTTTGCTTTGCAACTACATGGACTAATAGCTGATGTAGATGAACTATTTCCAGAATGTGTGCTAGACACATATTAACAAATTGGTCACAAAACTTCAGAGACATAGAGAGAAGGAAGGAATTTTGGGCTTGTGCTAGATCAACATTTGAGACACAATTTAACTACAATATAAATGCCCTATCCAAACTGGGAAAAGGTATAGTTGAAGCCTCTATCAAATACAACAATGAGAAATGGTGCAAAGGTTTTTTCCAAACTTTTTCAAAATGTGATAGTATAGATAACAACATGGCAGAGAGTTTCAGTGCTTGGATCTTGGGACCTAGGAGCAAGACTATTGTAACTATGTTGGAAGAAATTAGAGTTAAGGTGATGAGTAGGGTGAGTAAGTCAAGAGCATTTGATGAGACATGGACAAATGGAATATCTCCAATGGCAATGATGGTATTCAATACCAATGTAACAAGATCAATGCAGTGCAACATTGAATGGAATGGTGATGATGGATTTGAAGTGTTAGAAGGGGTATACAAGCATACTATGAACTTGGGTTAACAGAAATGTAGTTGCAGATCTTGGGAATTAAAAGGTATCCCATGTGCACATGGTATAGCAGCAATGAACCACTAGAACATGGATGCATCACAAGTAATTTCAAGCTGGTATAGAAAAGAGACATATCTGAAAACATATTCTCATTTCATTCAACCAGTCCCAAACATGGAAATATGGCCTGAAAGCAGAAACCCAATGGTTGAACCACCTGAGGCAAGACAAATGCCTGGTAGGCCACCAAAGAACAAAAGAAGAGAAATTGGTGAAGTGAGAAAAGCTAGGAAGTTGCCAAGAATGGGGATAGTAATGACATGTTCAATTTGCAAAGGAGCAAATCATAACAAGAGGAATTGTCCAAAAAATCCTAAACCTAAGTCTACACCAACACCCACTCAAGAGGTACATTTACATTAATTTTCTTTTATAAATTAGATTAGGTTACTTATTAATTTAGTCTCTTGTTGTATTCTTTTTCTACTCACATTAGTCCACCACTGGGAAAAAAAGGGGTAGAGGTCAATATGAAAGAGCAAGCAACAACAAGACTGGTACAAGAAGAGGTGCAGTAAGTGGTTACAAGAAGAGGACAAAAGTGGTTGGACAAGATGTATTTGTTGCTGATACTAGATATATATGTATTAATGTAAGTGTCTTATAAAACTGTCAAAATTATATTTAAATTTGAGACCCAAAATAACTATGTTGTTAATATTGTAGCAAGGATTGTCTAGCAGTAGGAGGGTTAATACTGGTGTGGTGAGTTATGTGCAGGTGACAGGTGATATTGGTTTTAAACCTACCAAGGGACTGAAGTGGAAAGGCAAACAGGCCATGACTCAAAGAGAACTTCAAGTCCAAAGTGTTGTGTGTCGTATTCAAACCAGATCAAAAGTTGTTGGAATTCAAACAAGGGCACAAGCCAAGGGAAAATCACCCTCAAAGAAAACTTCTTAGTTTAATAAGTGTTGGTGCTTTTCTGGTTGTGTGGTTGTAACAACCAAACTTAAATTAGAGATTGTTTTGTATTTTGGTGCTTGTGTGGTTGTTCAACCAAACTTAAAGTAGTGACTATTTTGTGTTTTCGTGCATGTGTGGTTGTTTTCAACCAAACTTAAAGTAGTGACTATTTTTTGTTTTGGTGGTTAACTTAAGTTATTGTGGTTTTTGGTTGAAACAATGAAACACTATGATGTTTGTGTTTGATGATCAAGAAAGCACTAGTTATGTTATGCCTTTATGTTTGGTTGCCTTTATGTTATTATTTCGTGTTTTGTAATCATATTACCTATTACATGTAACTGTAGTTTTATGAAAAAAGGACAAGTCCATTGAACATACACAATGATATATATATAACTTTAATCAGCAGAAACATACATCACTAAAACACCAAACCAACCTAATCCACAAAATGAGAACCCTAGAACCAAAAGACCTTACGTTAATAACAATTACATTAACAAAAAAAAAATTCAACGACACACTAAATAAAAGAACAATATCACATTACCTATCAAAGTAATGCCCAAAATCAGTTTCAACATCCATCTACACTTCAGTTGTTTTTCTTGTTTGTTGGTCTTCTTTAATAGACCCAAAATCACAGCATTCGCCTGGCTAGAAAATTCTAGATCATACCAATCGAAAAAATTACAAGGATTTCGAAATAAGGATTGCATTTCATAAAATCAAAGTTAAAAAAATGCCATAATACGAGCTTGGCAAATAAAAAGAAAAAAAATATGAAAAAATACATACCCCATAGTGTCTACAACCAAGAAATCTACCTCCGGGATTGTCATTTGTCCATGAAATTTTCAGAATTGGAGGAGTTCCACATAAACAAGCAAGTCTCCTATTATAATTCATGAAGTTAGCAAATGCAATTAAAACGAAAAAGAGAGAAAAATTCTGAAATTTGAAAAGGGAGAAGGGATTAGGGAGAATATATAGTTAGAGAATAGAGAGAGAAAGTTCTTTAAAATATGCCAAATATTAAAGAAAAATAGAGATTTTATGTTTTTTTTTTCCATTGTAGCTTTATGATGTGGCAAAAAACCACTTCCTCACGCGCCTAGTAGAGTGGGTTGTCAATTTCTACGCCAGGTGGACAACAAAGGTGTACGTGATGGAGGAATAAACAAGTTTCGAAGGATGGGAGGGGTAATCAAAATGGAATATAGTTTAGGTGTATACCGAATAAAAAGCTTCAAGTTCAGGGGGATAGTGAGTACTTTTGCCATTAGTTATTTATATGTTCCAAATCAGATTATCATGTTATTACTCCGTTTCTTGCATGAATTTCAGAACCCTAGCTTGGTAGTTCTTTAGTTATTGAATTACACATGCTAGGTCAGATATTTCAATATTTCAGATATACATGCCTCAGTTTTCGAATGCATTACTTTCAGTATATTAATGTGCATTCTCAGTTCGCATGTCAATTTTGAGCTATCCAGTATATTACAGAAATTCAGTCATAATGTGTTAATCATTTAATCTATTGGGAGTAGCATAGTACCGAGTTGGACTAGGGTCATTCACCCATATAGTCCCAGAACTACGAGCCACGTAGGTTGTAAGTCCCCTTTGTGGGCATCATTTTAGTGATCATGCCAGCATGCCTCTACACCTTTGGCCGGGTGTATTGGGTCCTCTCGATGAGACGTATACATCGGACTCCATATTTAGCTCATGTGGTTTTATTATCGGTTATTAGAAGCTCCCATAGTTCAGTCACACTCCATTGCATTGACCATATTTCAGTATAATCAGTATGCAGCATCCTCATGTCTAAATTTGGTCATTGCATTCAGTTAGCTCAGTATTCAACATCTATATCATGTTCAGATTATACTCTTGCTTTATTGCTTGTTTAGTTATATGTTTATTTTATCTTTACTCTATCCTGCATGGTCAGCACCTTTCAAGTATTGACGCATACTCTGTGCTACATCTTCTTGTGATGTAGGTTCAGGTTCTCAACATCCAAATCACGCTTATATCGGTTCTCGATCTCCTGTTCAGCAGCATCAGTGGTGAGTCTTCGTTCTTCGAGGACAATAGTCATGTTATCTTTTCATTATTTCATTCTTTTAGTTTTAGTTTGCTAGACTTAGCTGGGGCATGTCCCAGCACTTCTAGTCAGTTAGAGGCTATTTTCAGACATAGTTAGATTCAACTTAGTATTTGAGGTTGATGTTTCTTTTGTATTAAACTCTCAGATTTGATATTCAGTTTTTGTATATGGGTATTCCCCATCATATGTGATTTATTTATGATTAGCTTCCGCATCAATTATTATTATTCCTAGTATGCTCATGTCATGCTAGTAGGGTTAGCCTGGGGTCACTTGTGATCCTAGGTCCCGTGTCCACGTCTCGGGGGTAGCTCTGGGCGTGACAATGGTTGCTTCTGCTTCCCAAGTAGCTCCTTCTACGGACTGACTTCTTCAAGATTGTCAAATCTCATCACCCCCTTCATAGGTGATACTTTTAGGAAATCCTAATCATCTATCTCAAGCTCTATGTTCCTTCTCCCTACATCTGTATAGGACTTCTGTCTTAAGTCTATTTCTGATGAGCTAAACTTTTTCCCATAGTTTCATAAACCAAATCTGACCCAATCAAGGCTGCTTCACCTACTTATCCACCTTAGGAACACATAAGTGAACATCTCCCCCTTGGGAGAGAACCTCTACTTTCTGCTAATGAACTGCACCTTCCAATTGGAATAATATAGGATCACTGTACTGTTTTTCCTTAACCTCCGCTACCAAAAGCAAGCCGATGAACATCTTTTGGTTAATTCCTTCCTTTCTTTCTCAACATGTGTTTGATGTTTGCGTAATCAAGACACAACTTCCGATGCAAGTGTCTACGATCATACAATAGTTTAGTAATCCAACCAAGAGTTGGGATCGTTCCCAAGAGAGTGGTTTTGAGAATTAATAGAAAAATAAAATTTCGTTCTAACTAGTCATAGCTAAAGACATTAACAATTAAAAACATTGTAAATTAAAGAGGGACATAAGAGTGTCAATTAACAATGGAGTTTTGTCACTAGTAAGTAAAAACAACAAAGTAAACAAGGATTTCTAAGTAATGAGATGGGATCCTTGGGATGTGACGGGAATACGGGTTAAGCTAGATTAATGGGTACATGTTTTCGATAGAAGATACATAGAATAATTGTGACACCCATTTGCCGCATGAAGACTAGCCTCCGCCTTAACCCTCTCACTCTCTCGAGCTGAGTGTATGGACATGGGTCTAGGGTTCACTCTCTCGAGCTGAACCTCATGTCGACCCACTCATACTAGCCATCAATTTAGTAGTTTTAGTTTTACGACCTCTCTCTCGAGAAAGCTGAAAACACATAAATAAACTTGTATTTGCAACTACAAATTCATCAACAACTACTAAATGAAATCACAATTAAACTATCAGCAAGCAAGACCTAATAATTATCTTAACCCATATTTGGTAAATCACACCCTAAGAATTGGGGTTTTTAGCCACACATGTATAGGAGATAGAAATTTATACCAAATTGAGCTCACATTCAACTGGGTATGAAGATTTAAGTTTTGATACAGGCCAAAATTGAAGAATCCAAGAGACCTAAACCTAAATCTTGAAGATGAAACCCTTTTGATTTTCAAGTCTTCAAAACCCTCTCAAACTTAGAGCAAAAATATCAAAAAGTACTATTCTATATGAAATTATAATAATTGTTCCACTCTTAAAACTACAACTCTAACTAGTATTTATAGTTTTTACAGATTTGTGTTGCAGCGGATCATTTGGCATCGTTAGTTGGAATCGCCGATCAACTCGAAGATTCACCTTTTGGTGTAGTTCATCGTTGTCTTGCACCATCCTTTAACATCGTCATGCTCTGGGTCATTGGGTGACATGGTACTGCTTCGTGGAACTTCTCGGCGATGTGCTGACTGCTCCCTTTTTCCGCCGACTTGATCCTTTCCTTCAGGGCTTAGCACACTGGAACAAAAGGCGAAATAAGACCCTTTGGAGACTTGCCAAGTGGACTCGGTGATCCTCAGGCCTTTATTTATTCGCTCTTTTCAGCCTTTTTGTTCCTTTTTACGATGTAGTGTCCATGCTTTCGTTCAAACTTCAAATACCTGAAACTTAAGAGTTTTCATCAGATATTGAGATAAAATAAGCATTTGAGGACACAATTTCTATTAAAATATAGCCCTAAATGAGTCCAATTTGTGGACTCATCAACACCTCCAACTTAAACTTTTGCTTGTCCTCAAGTAAAACTCAAGTTCAGCAGTTCAAAACGGATGTCTCGAACAGTGCTACACAAGATTCAGTCATGAATGCACACAACAAGACTCAATTTACTTATGCAAAGATCCACTGTGCACTCAAAGATTTAAGTTATGACTCACCACTATCAAAGAATCTCATGTTCACAATACTTGCTTCAGATGCAAGTTCAAGCTCAACTATAGTGTTCAAATGCCCTCACACAAAGAATGATTCCATTTTTACACACAATGAGTTAATCATTTAAGAGTTCCGGAATCAGATGCAACGCTCACACTAAAAAAGAGGAACACAATACATGCTTTCACCCATAGGCTTGCTCGTATTTTCCAATCAGCGTTTGTTTCAGCTCACTCAAGATCACTAAGGTCTTTCAAGGCTTGTAACGAGGTTAAGTGCAAAGGTATAGTCATTTAGGCTCAGTGACTTTCATCCTCATGAAATGTGGTGCTCACAACACTTCCTTTACTTTTCCTTCATCATTCTCTTTAGTGCTCATAAGTCATCCTATTATTCCCTTTCCATGGATTGTTTGGGAACCCCATTTCTTTTGTACTTTATTCCATAACTTTCTTTTTCATTCTTTTTCTTTGTCTTTCTCTTTTCTCATTTTTTTTATAGTAACATAACATGGCCCTACATTATGGCTCTAAATCAGGCACTGGTAAACGTTGTACAACAGCCAGCCAATTGGTGTGAGGTATGTGGTAGTTGAACTCATGAAACTAAGCAATGTGAGGCAAACCCGAATTCCGTAAATTATGTGGGAAATGCGCAAAGGGGTGGAGTTCAACAAAATTATGACAATACTTACAACCCTAGTTGGAGGAACCATCCTAACTTCTCATGGGGTGGGAACCAAAACCAAAATCAGGGGCAAGGGGCTAACCAATACCGTGCTCAAGGGGTTGGGCAACAATACCAAAATCCTAACCAAGGCGTATATCCTAGTGCACCAAAAGGGGGGATGTCCAATGAAGAGCTACTCCAAAAGCTTATGACTGAAATAGGGACCAAATTAAATGCTAGAATAGATAAGCAGGATGAAAACATCAGAAACATCCAGATGTCCCAAATGAGTTTAGAGAAACAAGTTGCGCAAGTGGCTAATTCTTTGAACTTGCATCCCCAAGGTGGGCTGCCCAGTGATACTGAACCCAACCCAAAGCAATTGCATGTTGTAAGTACTAGAAGTGGGTTACAATTAGAGGAACTAACTCCAAAGAAGAGAGATATTGAGGTCAGTAACAAAGAAAATAAGGTGGAAGAGGTAGTAAAAAGCTCCAATGTTGAGGTACCCATTCCTCAAATGAAATTACCACCTCCGTTTCCATAAAGGCTCAAAAAGCAGAATGAAGATGAATGCTTTGGTAAGTTTCTCTCTCTCCTTAAATAGGTTCACATTAATCTACCTTTGGTTGACATTTTGCAGGGTATCCCGAAGTATGCTAAATACGTGAAGAACATTGTGGCTAACAAGAAGAGGCTCACGGAGTATGAAACTGTAGCACTTACTGAGGAGTATAACTCAAGGATCCAAAACAGACTGCCCAAAAAGTTAAAAGATCCGGGTAGTTTTACTGTGCAGATTACAATCGTACAAAATGTTCATGCCCGGGGATTGTGTGATTTGGGGGCAAGTATAAATTTGATGCCCCTATCTTTGTATCTAAAGCTTGGGTTGGGTAGTCCAAAAAGAACCACTGTTATTCTCCAATTCGCTGATAGATCCATTGCTAGGCCTGAGGGGGTAGTAGAAGATATGTTAGTTCAAGTAGGTTTATTGATTTTTCTGGTAGATTTTGTGGTCTTAGACTTTGACCTGATTCTGAAGTTCCATTCATTTTGGGACGACCTTTCTTGGCCATGGGTAGGGCATTGATTGATGTAGCAGCTGGTCAACTAACTATGAGGGAACATGACACGATTGAGGTATTTGATGTTTACCGCACTTTAAAATTGCCTTCTATTTATGAAGAGTTGTCTGCTATTACTGTGATTGATCGCATAGTAGAATCACAAGTAGTTGTGCCCGAAGATCCTTTAGAAAGAGTGTTAGTGGGTCATGAGATAGAGGGAGATATTGAAGCTCAAGAGATTGAATCATGCTTAAATTTAGCACTAGTAGACACTCGTAGGACTCAAGTGGAGTCACTAGATCGCGAGTTGGGGCCCCCACCAAAGCCATCAATAGAAGAAGCCCCTAAGTTGGAACTAAAAACTCTACTGGCTCACCTAAGGTATGCTTATGTGGGTACTAATGAAACTCTGCCTGTTATACTTTCTACAGAATTGTCTGATTTACAGGTTGATACGAGATTGAGGATCTTAAAGTGGAGGAGGAAAGAAATTGGATGGCAGATAGCTAATATTTATGGGATTAGTCCGACGTTATGCATGTATAGAATTTACATGGAAGAGGATCACAAACCCAAAGCACAACATCAACGTCGACTGAATCCTGTGATGAAAGAAATGGTAAGAAATGAAGTCATAAAGTGGCTAGATGCTGGAATTGTGTACCCAATCTCTAATAGTAAGTATGTAAGTCTAGTACAATGTGTTCCCAAGAAGGGAGGTATGACAGTGGTAAGGAATGAAAAGAATGAGTTAATTCCTACTAGAACAGTGATCGGGTGGAGAATTTGCATGGATTATCGGAAACTAAATGATGCTACCCGAAAAAATCACTACCCCGTTCCCTTCATTGATCAAATGCTTGACCGACTAGCAGGGCAGGAGTACTATTGTTTCTTAGATGGATATTCCGGTTACAACCACATTTTGATTGCACCCGAGGATTAGGAAAAGACCACGTTCACTTGTCCTTATGGCACATATGCTTTCAAGCGCATGCCATTCGGACTTTGCAATGCACCGATGACTTTTCAAAGGTGTATGATGGCCATTTTTCATGATATGGTGGAAGACTTTGTTGAGGTGTTTATGGATGATTTTTCCGTCTTTGGGAAGTCTTTTGAGGTTTGTCTCCGAAATCTTGATAAAGTACTTGCTAGATGTGAAGACACTAACTTAGTTCTAAACTGGGAAAAGTGTCAGTTTTTGGTAAGAGAGGGGATAGTTTTGGGACACAAGGTGTCTAAATTTGGTTTAGAGGTTGATAAGGATAAGATAGAAGTTATTGAGAAATTTCCCCCTCCCATTTCTGTAAAAGGTGTGCGTAGTTTTCTTGGTCATGCAGGTTTTTACAGGAAATTCATTAAGGATTTTTCCAAGATTGCCAGACCTATGTGCAATCTTTTGGAGAAGGAGGTGAAGTTTGACTTTGATGAGATGTTCTTGAAAGCTTTTGAGATGTTGAAGAGGAACTTAATTGAGGCTCCCATCTTAATTGCTCCTGATTTGGGACTACCATTTGAACTCATGTGTGATGCAAGTGACGCAGCAGTGGGTGCATTATTGGGATAAAGAAAGAATAAAGTGTTCCACTCTATCTATTATGCAAGCAAGACCCTTGACTCTACACAAGCTAATTACACAGTGACTGAGAAGGAGATGCTGGCTCTAGTGTTCGCCTTCGACAAGTTCAGATCGTATTTGGTAGGTACTACAGTGATTGTTTTTACTGACCATGTAGCTATTAGGTACCTATTCAACAAGAAGGATGCTAAACCAAGGTTGATTCAACGAATATTGCTTCTCCAAGAATTTGACCTTAAGATCAAAGATAGGAAAGGTACTGAAAATCAAATAGTAGATCACTTATCTAAGTTGGAGGATTTTTCCCATGTGAATGAAGGTGAGAAAATTCGGGAAGAGTTTCCAGATGAACAATTGATGGCATTAGATAACTCTCAAGTGCCATGGTATGCAGACATTGTGAATTTGATAGTAAGTGGAAAGTATCCTCCAGGTGCAACCACCCAACAAAAGAAAAAACTTAATCATGATGCTAAGTTCTATATCTGGGATGAACCATTCTTGTTCAAACAAGGTGTGGATCGGGTAGTGAGAAGATGCATTCCAGAGTAGGAGGTTCACAAAGTGCTTGAAAGTTGTCATGCTAGCCCATATGGAGGTCACCATGGAGGAAAGCGCACTGCTCATAAAGTACTACAATCTGGTTTCTTTTTGCCCTCGTTATTTAAAGATTCTATTGCTTTTGTGAAGGGTTGTGATAAATGCCAAAGGTTGGGTACTATTTCAAGAAGACATGATATACCGCTAAGTAATATTTTGGAGGTGGAAATCTTTGATGTGTGGGGTATTGACTTTATGGGTCCATTCCCACCATCTAGTGGAAACATTCAATACATTCTTGTGGCTGTGGATTATGTTAGTAAATGGGTTGAGGCGGTCGCTCTTCCTTCCAATGATTCAAGGGTGGTGATAAAGTTCATAAAGAAGCACATCTTCACTTGCTTTGGCACTCAAAGGGCAATTATAAGTGATGGAGGTAAGCATTTCATTAACCATCTTGTTAAGAATCTGCTTGCTAAGTATGGAATTCGTCATAAGGTTGCTACAACTTATTATCCTCAAATGAGTGGCCAAGTGGAGGTTTCAAATAGAGAGGTGAAGCAAATTTTGCAGAAAATGGTGAATGCGCAAAGGAAAGATTGGTCTGAGAAACTAGATGATGCTTTGTGGGCATATAGGACTGCGTATAAGACACCAATAGGGACTTCTCCCTATCACATAGTATTTGGGAAATCATGTCACCTTCCAGCGGAATTAGAACATCAAGCATATTGGGCAATTAAAAGGCTGAACTTAGACCCCGAGCTAGCCGGTAAAAAGTGAGTGAATCAGTTGCATGAACTTCAGGAGTTTAGGCTCCACGCTTATGAGAATGCCAAGCTATACAAAGAAAAGACAAAGAAGTGGCATAATAAGCACATAGTAGCTCGTACCTTCAATTTGGGAGATAAGGTACTACTCTTTAACTTAAGACTAAGGTTATTCCCTGGAAAACTAAGGTCGAAGTGGAGTGGTCCTTTTGAAGTGGTCAGAATGACACAACATGGGGTTGTTGAACTTAAAGGTAAGACTGGCCTTACGCTCTTGGTCAATGGGAAAAGGATGAAACACTATTTCGGCGAGGATTCAGATCGTAATCAGGAAGCTCTTGAGCTAAATGATGAATGATCCAAGCTGCATCGTGCTGCGACGTTAAATCAAGCGCTACATTGGAGGCAACCCATGAACAATATGTAATAGATAGGTAGTTCATCTTTGAATTCTTGAAATTTTTGTTAGTAGCATAGTTTAAATTTTTAGAATATAGGTTAGTTTTAGCTAGATAGAATTTTTCATTATTTGTAACTTAGCTTGTAATAGTGGAAAAAAATCCCTGTAGCCAGGCACACTGGCAAGCGTGCCGCACCTGGCTTTAAAGTTCTGCCACCCGTTTGGGGCGTCTTATGGGCGCGTCGCACCTCCATCGCGTCTACACCTACAGGCTGGCATACTGCACTACACGGTGTGCCAAGGCTTGATGTTCTGCGCCGAGTTTCAGGCGCACCGCGCCCCCATTGCGCCGGTACCCAATTTTTTTTTCTCTGGGTTTCGACCCAAATTTAACCCGACCCACCCCCTTAAATCCCTAAATCTTTTGTTTTTCTCTTATTCTCGCTTACCCTACCTGACCCCCTTCCCAATTTCTCTCAACTCCTCTCAATTTCTCTCCATCTTCTACTTTTCTTCTTCCCTCAACTCTTCTCCTTCCTCCATTAACACTAAAATTTCCTACCTTACACTCCCCGAACCTTTCTTCTTCCTCACCACCAACTATAAATCCTCCATTTCCATACTTTTCTTTCACTTCTAAACTATCATTCCCTAAAGCTTTCTTTTTTTTTTCTCTTCTTCCCTCTCCCCACTACCCAACTCGACCCCACCTAATCTTTCTAACTTTTTTACTTTCTTTAGTTCTCTCTTCTTAACAGGGTGCGATGGCTCCAAAGGCAAATAATGTAGCCGGGTCTAAGCGGAGTAGAAAGGGCAAAGCCTCCGGGTCCGATAATACGGAACCAGCCCAAAAGTTAGGGAAAAAAGCGGTGAAAGCGTATGGACTATTGTGGTTTGACTACCAGCGGGAGCCTAAATACATGGGAGATGAGTGTGTCGACGAGGTAAGGTTGCAAACTTAATTTCCAGCTATATATAGGACTGTTGTAGAGTTGGGGTTGAAATTTATTTTTTATCATTCGGGTGATTGTAATCTGACGTTGGTACGTGAGTTTTATCCGAATTGGCTCACGAAAACACAAATTAAACATGTGCCTATTAGAGGCAAGTATGTGAGATTTTTGGCCCGGGTTTTGAATGAGTTGTTGGGCACCCCTAACTATGACGTCGATGAGTTTAATAGACTGAAAGAGACCCCTCTATACAGAGATATTAGGCATACATTGTGTGGGGTTGAGTCCACGGCTAGATGGAGGCGTAGCAAGGACACCGGGAGACATAACACCCTCCATTTTGTGAATTTCAATTTGGTTGCTAAGGTATGGTTGAAGATTATTTGTAGTGTGTTGCTTCCTGCGAAGCATTTGTCCGAGGTAACGAGGGATAGAGTAGTGCTAGTGAACATGTTGATGAAGGGAATGCCCATTAATGTTTGGGCGATCCTGAGGCAGCACATGATGAAATTTAGGAACAATATGCGGTGGCAGTTTTGCTATGAGGGGTTGATTACCTGTTATCTGAGGGCCCAGGGAATAGAGAAGGAGGCATGTGATCTAACCATTGCTTTTCACCCGGATCTGATGGGTAAGCTAGTTGATGTGACCAGGACTAAGGTACTTGACACATCCCATGGACCGGTTTTGTCTGCCCAGGAGAGGCAAGCTCGTGACGATAGTGTCATGGCTAAGATGTTTGGGACGGCTAAGTTGCAATTGCGGATCGGTGGACATCTGTTTACTAATGCTAAGATGGAAACAATGGCAGAACGTTATCCTTTGTCTGAGAGTGCAACATTTTTGTGTACGACTAGTCCTGCCTTTTTGGAGCCTCTAGATGATGACGAGGCTACTGCTGATGTGGTAATGGATGATGAGGAGGAGGATGATACTGTAGAGGGTGAGGCGAATGCCTTAATGGTGTTCGACGGTGGCGGCGATGAGGCCTAGCTGCCCCAGGGAGTATTCCTAACCTTATACTTTGTTTTATTTGTGCACTGAGGACAATGCTTATTTTTAAAGGGTGGGTGGGGTAATATTCTCTGTTGTATATACCTGTTTACTGCTTTATCGCGTCTAGTTGTTAGTTTCTAGTTAATTTTTTTTCTTTTGGGTTCCTCAGAGTTTGTTTTCGGTACTTTTACTCAGGATTGTCCCTTTGAACTGAATAGGATTAGTTTATTGCTTTATTGAGTCTTAGAGTCGTCTTAGGAGTGACAGTTCCCAATGATGGATGGATGCCGACTGTCTTAAGGGAAAATTAGTCACATAGAAGAGTAGGATTGAGAAATCAACCTTGGTCTTTTGAAGCCATGTCCGAATAAGTTAGCCAAACGTCATGGGTAGTCATATTTGAAAAAATGCAATAGATTGTTGACCTTGTAACTAGCATGTGTTCTTAAGTTTTGACTAAAAATAATATGAAAATGGGCTTAATTGTGTAGTAATACCGTAATGCAAATTGTATGAGCATGTTAGTTGATATATCCTTATGATGCCATGTGTGGTGAAAATTGATTGGTTCTTGCTTAACTTGATATCTAGAACTTGCCTTGTGTGTGTTGAATTAGTAGTTTGTATGACTTTTCTTTTTTTAATTGGAACGACCCTTGGGGGGGTCAGGGGCTGAGCAACACCCCCAGGCCTTATCATATATAAAAACAAATATACAAGGAGGGGATATATACCTTACCTCCAATCCTATGGTTGGGTAAGAGTCAACCTACCTACTAAGGTTAGTCAACTCCACCCTATACAATAAGAAGTATTATTTAAACTAAGCACCTAGAGAGGACTCCTCCCTTAATACAAAGTTACTAATAATACATAAATAAGGGAGACTCTCCCCTTACAAGAAATAATAAACTAGGACTAAACAAATAACTATGCCTAAGACAAAGTAATTCGGTTAGTATGTATCTCATGAAACAATTAAGACATTGTAATATGTCTTAATCATATTTAAAGGAATGTTGTTATACTTTGACAAGCAATTATGTAAAGAAATCCTTTGAAATTGACTGTCTTCTCGGGAAATGTCTCATACTCTTCAAGGAGGTTGTTTAATTCTTTTCAACTTCTTACGTCTGAAATTTTGAACTCCCAATTTCTCCAATAGATAGCTTCCTTTAACTGTCTAAGGTAATTGATGATGAGTGTAGTAATTTTGTACAATGTCTTGTTGATGACTATGTTTGGCCAAGAGATCAGCTGTACCATTTGCCTCCCTGTATGTGTGCACACATTGAAAAGACACACATTGGTTAGCTAAAATATGCAATTCCTGTATATACTTGTGTATCCTCCTATGGGGATTAATGACCTGCAAAAACCACTTAGTCAATAATTCAGAATCAACCTCTAAGAAATACTATTATAACCATGTTGTATACACCAATTTAAGCCAAAAACTGCAACCTGAATCTCAGCCTGATTATTAGTCCCTTCACCAAGAGGTACTACAAAGGCATATATCATACTCCCTTGATCATCTCTTAAAATGCCTCCCCCTTCAATTTTCCTCGGATTAGGTATAGCACTACCATCCGTATTCAACTTGTATCTATTATAGGTAGGAGTCTTCCACATAACTAAAGTAACTCTTAAATCCTGTTTGCATTTTTCAATGTAAGTCACGACTTCTGGCCTTATTACAGACAGATGAAGATATGGAAAAGCAGAATTAAGGATTAAAAGCATGTCTTTAATAATCAAATATTTAACTTTGTGGATACTTGATGTTTTCCCTCCATACTTGACTGAACATCTGTTTTTCCAGAGGTTCCAGTAAATTACTATAGGGAGTGTTTGAATGATTGTCTTGTATGTTGTGTTCCCTGCAATACCACTCCAACACATTAGCTGGTTAGTTAATGAAATTTGTTGAAAATTGAAGCCCAAACTCCCTGCAAAGAACTTCCAGACATGGCCTGCAAAATGTCCTTGAATGAAGATATGATCAACCTCATCCCAACCTTGCTGAATGCAGTAATAGCATTTAATAGGTTCCACTCCAAAGTTAGCTAATGTTTCATTGGTTGGCAATTTATGTCTTATTGCTCTCCATAGGAGAAAGGACATTTTGAAAGGAATATTTCGATGCCAAAGTTGAGAATTAATAACAGTAGTATCCTTCTTCTTTCTGCAAATTCCCCAAGCTGATTTACAGGTGAACTTCCCATCTTCAGTGATTTTCCAGACTGCACTGTCTTGAAGTCCCTACACTAGCTGCACATTAGTATTCATAATAGAAGGAATAAGGAGAGAAGGAACTTGTTGTCGCAATTTCCTTTCATTCCATTTTCCATCTACTAGAAAGTGTGCAATGGTAGCCTTGTTAAGACTTGATATATCAGTAGTATAATTAGCTAGGGCACCCACTCCTAGCCAATCATCCCACCAAAAGGAGCAGCTGCCAGAGTTAATTTTCCAGCCTATATTCTCTTCAACTTTAATTTTGTTTTTCATCATGTATCTCCACATCAGTGAATTTCTGGTATCCACCTTTTTTGCAACTGGATGAGCTCTTTGGCAATACTTGGCTTTAAGAAATTGACTCCATAAGGTTACTTTTGTTCTGAAATTCCACCATTGTTTGTACTGTAAGGATGTGCAAATGTCTGATAGTCTTCTGATCCCTACCCCTCCTTCAGTATATGGTAAACTCATGGTGTCAAGAGAAGCCCAATGATATTTATTGTTATCTTGATCCCTTCCCCAGTAAAAATCAGCAATAATGGCCTCAATGTATTTGATAGTAGTAATAGGTGGAGAAATTGCAGCCATATTATGTATAGGTATAGATTGCAAGGCATGTTTGATCAAAGTAATTCTGCCCCCAAAACTAAGTACCCTTGCCTGCCTGCCACATACTTTTTTGGAGACTTTCTCAACTAAATGTGAATAATAGATAATCCTCTGTCGACCAATATACAGAGGGCATCCTAGATAAGTAATCGGGCTACTTTTCTGGGAAAAAGTAGTAACTTCTTGAATGGTATGGATAGTGTCCTTTGATGTATTGTCTGGAACCATAAAATGACTTTTTTTTCTTTGTTAATGAACTGGCCAAAAGTATGTTCATATGCCCCTAAATTGTCCATAATGAGCTTTAGGGAATGTCTGTCAGTAGAAGCAAAAATAATAACATCATCTGCAAAACTCAAGTGGTTAATTTGGGGTCCTTTAGGTTCCATAAAGAAGCCTCTATAGCTTGGATTCTGATGTAAGGAATTAAGAAACCTGGTCAGTACCTCTGCTCCTAAAATAAATAGGGCAGGGGATTAAGGGTCACCTTGCTTAGGTCCTGTAATGGAATGAAAGAAACCATGCCTATGACCATTAATGATAATAGAATACCAATTGTTACTCATAATTCGCCAAACTAAATCAATAAATATTTCCCCAAAACCAAATTTCCTTAGGACCAAACATGTGAATGCCCAAGACACTCTATCGTATGCCTTGGTCATATCAAGTTTGATAACCACATTTTTACCTGTGTTTGGTTTTTTAATACCATGAGTAATTTCTTGTGCTAACATGATACTTTCTGTTATACTTCTACCTCTTACAAACCCAAACTGATTGTCTGACAGCAATAAAGGCAGAATAGTAGCCAATCTCATGCTCAAAATTTTTGAAATTATCTTGTTGGTAAGGTTACTAAGACTGATAGGTCGAAGATCAGTGAATCTTGTAGGCTGTTCAGTTTTTGGAATCTAAACCAAGCATGCATGAGACATGAACTTAGGCATAATGTTACCACAAAAGAAAGATTGTACAGTTGCCAACAAATCTTCTTTAATAATACCCCAACAAGCTTGATAAAATTTACCTCCTATACCATCAGGTCCTGCAGCTGAGTTTGGGTTCATAGCAAACACAACTTGTCTGAGTTCCTCTATATTAGGCATTGCTTGCAACATCTCATTATGTTCAAGAGTGACTGTTGTAGGTATGAATTGAAGAATTCTTTCATCAATTCTATCAGTAGGACCAGTAAACATTTGTTGATAATATTCACAGGCTGCCTGAGCAATGTGTTCCTCCCCCTGTATCCACACCTTATTTGTAGTACAAACTTTATGTAAAAATAACCTCATTCTTCTACCTCGCATCAAAGCATGAAAGTACTTGGTATTAGCATCACCATCTTTAAACCATTGAAGTTGTGTCTTTTGTTTAAGAACAAACTCTTCCATTTTCAAGTACTTAATGTAAGTTGCATTTAGCTGATGTAGATTCTGTCTAACAGCTGCATTGTTGTTTGTCATAAGTTCTGCTTCAGAATTCCTGATAGTTTCTTTAAACTACTTGACCTTACGAAAGATATCTCCATACTCATGCTTAGACCAGTTACTAAGGGTAGCTGTTACTCTCTTCAATTTCTGATGTAATTTCCACATTGGGTTGCCAGTAACTCCCTTTTCCCAGCACTGTTGTACTGTTTTCAAAAAAATTTCATTGTCGACTCAAAAATGTAAGAATTTGAAGTATTTGATGTGGCTCTCATTAACCTTAGTCATTTCCATTAGCAGGGGACTGTGATCTGAACCAACAGAAGATAGATTTTCTATAGTAGTTTGAGGTATAACCTCTAGCCATTTATCATTAACCATAGACCTATCTAATCTCTTCCAAACTCTAGCTTCTGCATCTCTTTGATTGCACCAAGTAAATGGAACCCCTGTGTATCCTAAGTCAGTCAATCCACATGCCTCTATCACTCCAATAAAGTCAAAACTCTTATTCATATTATAAGGTATTCCCCCAAGCTTCTCCTCTATAGAAGTGATAACATTGAAATCTCCAATTGTACACCAAGGTGAATCCATATTAGCATAAAAGATTAGCATGTCCCACAAAGATCTCCTCATATAATCCTTACATTTAGCATAGATAAAGGACATCATAAATTTCTCAGAAATATTTGTGTGCTTAAAAGTAATAGCTTGTATGACTTAGGGAATGTGATTGAGGCGCTTCTTTGAAATAGCCAATTCTTAACTCTACTTGTATGCCTACCATTGAAATTATCCCTAGTGAAGCCCCATTGATCCTTTAGCCTTGTTTATTGATAAACCACTTGATAAGACGAAACCTGTTTGTTGATACCAAGCCTTTTGATCCTATGAAAATACTTAATGCACTATGTTAAAGAATAAGGGTTGAAAATTGTTGGTTGATATAGCTAAGGGTGAAATACTACATTGTGTGGAAAAGAAAATTCTATTTTGGCCCTGGTCCTTAGTGACAATGTGCACCTCAACTGAAATTGAGGGTGGCTAATTTAGAACTATGCTCGAAACATTGGTCCTGATCCTATCAAGGATAATGTGTACCTTACCCGGATGTTAAAATCTAGAGTTTGGATGGCTAGTGCAAAGGCATAAA
>JAKRZT010015684.1:0-48863 GCA_029582215.1 Solanum sparsipilum | reverse complement strand
AGTATTTTGTAAATGAGCTTGACTCTTGTTCTATGATGTCATTTTGAAATGGTTTGCCCTTAGTCCCTATTTCCCGTTAATTAATGTTGAATGTACTTTCGCGACCGATGAAGTGTGATGACAAGTTTGAGAGGCTTGTTTGGGGTTCTTTCGGGTTCCTCATTCGTCATGTCACTTCTAGGCCCTAGGCTTGGGTCGTGACAGTTACCATCAAGAATAAGTATCCTCTTCCGAGAGTCGATGATCTTTTTTACCAGCTTCAGGGTGCTTCATGTTTATCGAAAATGGACCTTAGATTAAGTTACCATCAGTTAAGAGTAAGGGAATGTGATATTCCAAAGACAACTTTCAGAACCCGATATGGTCATTATGAATTTTTGGTCATGTCCTTTGGTTTAACTAATGCACCAGTAGCGTTCATGGATCTTATGAGTTGAGTGTTCAAACCTTATTTAGATATGTTTGTTATAGTCTTCATTGATGACATACTATTCTATTCAAAGAATGAAGAAGATCATGCTAGTCATCTCAGAATAGTTCTTCAAACTTTGAAAGATAAGGAGTTATATGCTAAATTCTCTAAGTGTGAGTTTTGGCTTGAATCTGTGGCATTCTTAGGCCATATTGTGTCTGGATAGGGGATTAAAGTTGATACTCAGAAAATTGAAGCAGTGCAGAATTGGCCTAGACCCACATCTCCAACTGATATTAGGAGTTTCTTGGGTTTAGCTGGCTATTATAGAAGGTTTGGAAATGGGTTCTCGTCTATTTCATCTGTTTTGACCAAGTTCAGAAGACAGTGAAATTTCAATGGTCTAAAGAATGTGAGAAAAGCTTTCAGGAATTGAAAAAGAGGTTGACTACTGCCCCAGTTTTGACCTTACCAAAAGGTACTCAAGGTTTTGTTGTGTACTGTGATGCATCCAGAGTTGGTTTGGGTTGTGTCTTAATGCAGAATGGCAAAGTTATAGCTTATGCCTCGAGGCAGTTGAAAGTTCATGAGAAGAACTATCCAACCCATGACTTAGAGTTGGCTGCTATAGTATTCACTTGGAAGATATGGCGTCATTATTTGTATGGTATTCATGTTGATATATTTACTGATCATGAGAGCCTTCAATATGTGTTCACTCAGAAAGAGCTTAATCTCAGACAAAGGAGGTAGTTAGAGTTACTCAAGGATTATGACATGAGTATTCTTTACCACCTAGAGGCTAATGTTGCGGCTGATGCTTTGAGCAGGTTGTCTATGGGTAGTACTGCCCATGTCGAGGAAGGAAAGAGAGTTTTAGCGAAGGATGTGCATAGACTTGCACGCTTAGGAGTCCGACTTATGGATTCCACATAAGGAGGAATAGTGGTAACGAATGGGGCTGAATCATCACTAGTGTCAGAAGTGAAAGAAAAGCAAGACCAAGATCCCATTTTGCTAAACTTAAAGGCAAATGTTCATAAGCAAAGAGTATTAGTTTTTGAAAAAGGTGGAGATGGTGTATTGAGATATCAAGGTAGATTATGCGTACCTATGATGGATGGACTCCAAGAGAGGATCATGGAGGAAGCTCATAGCTCCAGATATTCCATTCATCCAGGTTCCACAAAGATGTATCGCGATTTGAGAGAAGTCTATTGGTGGAATGGCATGAAGAAGGGCATTGCAGAGTTTGTTGCTAAGTGTCCAAACTGCCAACAGGTGAAGGTAGAGCACCAAAGGCCCGGTGGTTTGGCTGAAAATATAGAACTTCCAGAATGGTAGTGGGAGATCATAAATATGGATTTCATCACAGGATTGCTAAGTTGCCACAAACAACATGATTCTATTTGGGTGATTCTCGACAGAATGACAAAATCAGCCCACTTTTTGCCGGTAAAGACTACCATTAGCAGAATATTATGCTAAGTTATATATTCAAGAAGTGGAAAGACTTCATGGAGTTCCGATCTCTATTATTTCAGACATAGGTGCACAATTTACTGCACAGTTTTGGAAGTCATTCCAGAAAGGCTTGGGTTCAAAGGTGAACTTAAGTATTGCTTTTCATCCTCAAACTGATGGGCAAGCAAAGCGCACCATTCAGACCTTAGAGGATATGTTGAGGGCATGCATGATTGATTTCAAAGGTAACTGGGAGTTATGGGCTTTTGTAAGGATATGCTGCCTCAACTTAACCAACTCAGGAACACATAAACGACCCTAGTAGCAAAGCACATCATCTCCCCCTTGGGAGAAAACCTCAACTTTCAGTGGATGAATTGCACCCTTCAATTGAAGTAATATCGAATCACCGTCTTGTTTTTCCTTAACATCCGCTACTAATGAAGATTCTGAGCCGTTCTGAACAGTCACACAAACATCTAATATGTTCATAAGGCAAACTCCTAAGAAAATAAGTCGGTGAACATCTTTTGCTAGTTCCGTTCTTTCTTCCTCAACATGCGCTACACTACCCATAGATAGTCTGCTAAGATCATCAGCTACTACATTGGCATTACAGGGATGGTAAAGCACATTCATATCATAGTCTTTGAGAAACTTAAGCCACCTCCTCTGGCAAAGATTCAAATCTTTCTGGGTGAACACATATTGAAGGCTCTTCTGGTCTACACATCTACGTGAACACCATACAAGTAATGTCTCCAACTATTTAAGTCAAATACAACGACTGGAAGCTCGAGGTCATGAGTCAGATAGTTCTTCTCATGCACCTTAAGTTGTCTAGAAGCATAAGCTATAAACTTACCTCGCTACACCAACACACAACCCAGGTCGACTCTGGAGGAATCACAATAGATCACAGAACCATCTGGGACTGAGGAACTGCGTTGGCATTGCGGGTATTGGGATTCCTTGCATAAGCTCTATGAGGAGGCATGATTTGAAAACACATAACGACAATTAGAACGAGAAGTTGGATCATACCTCATGCATGATAACAGTAGCAAAGAAAGTGAAGTCTTCCTAAAACAGTTCATAGCCTCCCTCTCATTAGATGTGGTGCACTTCACACCCATGAAAAGGACTCTGCTTAGTGCAGGTTTTAAGACATCCTACGACACTTAAACCTAATGGTCTGATACCATGCTTGTCACACCCCGTGGCTAGCCCCTTGACATAAACACGAGACTTAGGATCACGAGTAACCCTAAGCTAATCCTAAGCTGACATATATATAAGCATACTAAGATAAACTAAAATAAGAAATACTATGCGGAAGCTTAAACATGAGATGAACTGAAATGGGTGGGAACACCCAATCTACCTCTGAATATATAAATACGTAGAAGAGTTTAAGATATTGAAATAAAATGCAAATACTAAAGCTGAATCTGTCTATGGCTGAAATAAGCCTGTAAATGACTAGATATGCTGGGACATGCCCTCAGCAACTGAAACTAAAATGAAAGTCTGAAATATAAAGAATCATGTCTATCATCCTCGAAGAATGAGGAATCAACATTGATAATACTTAATTGGATATCGGGAACCGATCTATGCATGATCTGAATGTTGAGGACTTGAACCTAGATCACAAGAAGATGTAGTGTAGAGTATGTGTCAATACTTAAAAGGTACTGAGCATGCATGATAGAATAAATCTAAACAAACATACAATTGAACAAAGCATACTGAGCAAAGATATAATCTGAACATGATAAAGATACTAAGATATACTGAATATAACTAAACTGAAAGCAATGACCAGGTACATAAAATGCTGAAATTGAATACTGAAAATGTAACTGGTAACCTGGTCAATATACTAGAATCTGACTGTGGGAGCTACTATTTACCGACATAAAACCACATGAGCTAAATATGGAGTCCGATGTATATGCCCTATCGACAGGACCCAATATACCTTGCCAAGATTATAGAGGCATAACTGGCGTGATCACTAAGTATAATGCCCACAAACGGGACTTAACCTACGGGGACACGTAGTTCTGGGACTATGCGGGTGACTGATCATAGTCCAACTCGATGTTAAGTCTACTCCTAATAGAATGTATAAAATACAACATAACTGAAATAATTGGATAGCTAAAGATTTTGACATAGTAACTAAAAATGCAACATTAAGTACTGATAATGAAATATTTGTAAACCGATGCATGCATATCTGTATATAATGGCCTAGAAAGTATAATTCATGGACTAAACGAATCTACACAACTAGGGTTCTGAATTTCATGCAATAATTATGAAACATAGTTACGAAATCATAATATTCTGATTAAGATTAATCTAAAAGCTAAATCTTAACATTAATTTGAAGTTCTAGAAACCCTAGTTCTAAGTAATATTTAGGGAATCAGGAATCTTATTGAGTTCTAGGGACATAGTGGATGAAAGGAATCTGCTAGTGAAATCCCACATTCCTGGGGATGAATTTCATAAAGAAATCTTTCGATTTCAAGGGTGGAACTGAAGAAAATGTTGTTGTTGTTCTTGAGAATGCTAACACCTGAATTCTCTTCTTTTACTTTAGATTTTGGTCAATGTTCGATTAGGGTAAGTTATGATTAAGTCACTAGGCTCAAACTGACAAAAACTACGTAATTTAGGGGTTAAACGGCATAGTTTAGGTGTCCAACGCATAGGGGAAAAGACAAAAACGACCCCACTAAAAATTTGACGAAGGCTGACCACGGACTCTATGACAAACTGTCACAGGGACCACGGACCATCAAGTGGGTCGTGGTCCTTGGCCAGTAGCTACTGGTTCTGTGGTTCGGTTCACGAGCCTACCCACGGACCGTGTGGGGGACCACGGACCAAGAAGGTCTCTGTGGTCCTTCACTTGGGCTAGTGGTCTGTTGGCTCTGGTCCACGGCCCGTCATCAAGACCAAATCCCGTGGAGGGCTCTATGGTCTGATGTTAGGGTTTTAGAGGTTCTGTATCGCTACCACGAGCACCAGTAAGGCTTGTTTAATGGTCCACGACCCATGAAAAGTCATGTGGTCCACTATTTCTGGGCAGAATGTGCATCACGGACAAGTCGACGGACCGTGGTTCCTTTCACGGTCTGTGAACCCTGTCGTTGTTCACATGTTTCTGCTGGTTTTCTGTTGAAAGTCCCAAGTTTTATTTCTAAGGTGTTACATCTGCGATGTGGAGATGCAGTTGAATATTTGATTGCGAAATAAATTTTGAGGGAAAGGGGTCGGTGACCTCGCTGTAACACGGAGAAAATTTTTGTGCATATGGGGTAGGTCTGCGACGTGGAGCAAGGTGCGAGATTCGCCTGACTTTTTCCTTCTTCATTTTCTAACCCCAATTCGCCTAAATTCAATTCTTTTTCTCAATTTCTCATTAGATTAAGATACCCAGTACATGTACGCAAGAATCTACTCATAAACGACTCTAAAAATTGACACGATTTCCTCAAGAACTCAACAATCCCATCCTCATTCAAGAACGAAAGCCAATTCCAAGAACACAAATGAAGATCATCGATTTTCAACTTTCTAGAATGAATTTTTCTAAAATAAACATGGTTGTCGCGTGGGTGAATGAACCCAACGATATGAAAGTCTCACATACCTCATTAGGGATCACCCCTTGGAAAAATCCAAAACGAAATCTTATGAACTTGACAAAATCTTGACTTTTCCTCCTCTTTTCTCTTCTTTTCTCTTCCCTCAAGGCCCTAGCATAATTTTGTGAAGCGTAAACTGAACCAAATCAGTTGAGACCTCAAAGAAACTACTAAAAATGAAATAACTCAATTGGGTAATGAAAACACCAAAATACCCCTATAAATCCTCTTGACTTTTCATATCCATACAACCCGACTTCAAACGGGAATATCTCCCTCATACGATCTCAAAAACTAGCAAACTTGGTGTCTCTGGAAAGATAATTCAAAGAAATTTCACTTGATATCTTATAGCTCACATAACTCATCCTGTAGTAGGAGTTATGGTTATTTGAAGTTGACCCAAAAACACATACTTTACATGCCAAATTTCAGATTTTGATTCTTTCCAAAAATGGTTTTTTCTAATTTTAGCTCTTTCAAATAGCTGGGTGTTACATAAACTAAGCAAGAACAAATTTTTTCTTCCAACTATGAGTTTTACCAATGATAAAATGCTCTAATAATTTTTTGAAAATCCATTTATACTTTCATTGAATTTGGCTTCTTCGTTGTTTGGCAGTATAAGTCGAGTGCCACCGAACTAGTCGGTGACACACCAAACACTCCTATCCCTCGCCTTTTTATGCTGCATTATCACCATTTGAACACTGTAAGCTTGTGCGATCGAGGTCGGGATCGCAAACGCGCCATTTGTCCTTAACAATTGTCGTTTTGCTTGTATTCTAGCCAACCATTCTGTAATATTAGGTGATCTAAGCCTCCTTCATCGATCCATTCGCTGGTTCGCCGATAGGTATGCTACCATGCCCAATTCCTCTTTACTAAACTATCGAAAAAGAGAATTCTGCTCTATAATGATCCTCTTTTGGTTTCCTGAATGATTATTACTAGTTAATTCAACTTAAATACATAATTATCTAATCCTATTTGAAAATATTAATATAACACTTGCTTGTTGGCATATGTTCTGAGGAGGCCTTATCAATTTAACAATACTCATCCATTAAATTTGACGGAGGTTGATAACGAATCCCAAATACTTCAAATGAAAAATTCTGACGAATATCAGAATCCGTTTTCTCTTAGCCTTTCTCACTAGAATAAAAATTAGTAAAATATGGATAAACCACCAATCTCTAACCCCCATGCACGGTTCGTGGGTCGCCTATGGGCCGTATACCCCCCTGTGGGTCCTAACGTTGATTCTAAAATTTCTCTAAACCTGGGACTCACTTAAGAGACCTACATACGGCTCGTGCATAGAACAACGAGCTGTCCTGGTGAACTGCCTGAAAAAAAATATCGAAACTTGACAATTTTTTTAAATTAGGACTGGCGAACTACGGGCCTACCTAAGGACCATGAGTCAAACCACTGGCCGTCGGTGGATTTGTTGGTGGATTAGTTCCTTCTTGCACCAGATCCTAAAAAGCTGCAATTTCTCATCTCTTTGAATTCTAGGTGTTACAATATCTCCCCCTTTGGAATTTTCGTCCTCGAATGAGATTAAAGAAATCATAAAGAGGGTAGGCATTTACACTAACAACCCAACATGAATGCAGTCATATAAATGCACATATTCAAGTAGGAAACATCAAATCCAAGCTAAAGAATTTCCAAAACATCATGTCATGAAGTATATATGCAGCTCATACTCAAATGCACAGAAACATGAAGAAATCAATCAAGTTAACTTATTTTCTCAAAATTTAAGATTTTCATGAACATGCACAAATGAGGAAATCATGGGAATAATTAAGACACATGACAACAAAAGAATAAACCATGAGAAACTAAATACCTCAAGCTAGAATAGAGATGGAAGGAAAGAGATGAGGATAACGGGAAATGATATCAGCTTCGACCTCCCAAGTAGCACCCCTCAACTAACTAATTCCTCCATAGAACCTTTACGGAATCAACCTCTTTGTTTCTCGAATTATTAACTTGCCGGTTTAAAATCTCAACCAGAACTTCCTCATTAGACAGATTATCTTTAACTCCAAACTCTTTTAAGGAAACTATGTATTTCGGATCTCCAACACATTTTTTTCACAAGGAGACATGGAAAACTGGATGCACCGATGCCAAATCATTAGGCAAATCAAGTTTGTAAGCAGCATCGCCAATACACCTCAAAATTTGATATGGGCCCACGTAACGGGGACTAAGCTTTCTCTTATTCCCAAACCTCATCACACCCTTCATGGGTTAAATTTTCAAGTAGACCCAATCATGAACATCAAATTCAAGGTCTCTCCTTCTAACATCGGCAAAGGACTTTTGCCAGCTTTGAGCCATTTTACACTTTTCTGTAATAAGCTGAACTATCTCCATAACCTCATGCACCGACTCGGGCCTAACAAAGCTACTTCGCCCTACTTCAAATTAACCTATAGGATATCTACACCTCCTACAATTTAGAGCGTCAAATGGAGCCATTCCAATGCTTGAGTGATTTATAATATTATACGTAAATTCAATCAAAGGCAAATGATTATCCCAATTACCCTTGAAGTCAATTACACATGCTCTCAACATATCCTCCAAACGTTTCGATAGTACGCTCCGCTTGCCTATTGGTTTGTGGATGAAAGGTTGTACTAAGCTTAACACAAGTACCAAGATTCTTTTGGAAAGATTTCCATAACTTAGAAGGGAATTGGGTACCACGATTGGGGATAATGGATAGGGGCACACCATGAAACCTTACCATTTCCCTCAAATAAAACTTAGCATAGTCCTACACCGAATAAGAAACCTTGATGGGAATGAAATGAGCTAATTTCATCATTCGATCTACAATAACCCAAATCGAGTCATGTTTCCTCCATTGGCGTTGTAAACCAACAATAAAGTCCACGTTCAAATCTTCCCACTTCAAAGTAGGAATGCTAATATTTTGAGATAGACGTTCCGGCTTTTGATGTTCAACTTTCAATTGTTGATAATTAGGACACTTAGCCACAAATTTGGCAATATCCATCTTCATCTCATTCCACCAATAGATCTCCCACAAGTTATGGTACATCTTGGTGGCTCCCGAGTGAATGGAATATTGAGAACTATGGGCTTCTGATAAGATTTTCCCTCTCAAGTCATCAACATTAGGGACACACAAACGACCTTGATATCTAAGCACACTATCTCTCCCTTGGGAGAAACCCTCTAAGAACTTTTTAAAGCCTCTAAGAACTTTTTAATTAAGCACCACTTCCTTCAATTCAACCAAGGTTGGATCAAGACCTTGCTTGGGTTTCACATCTTCCACAAAAGATGATTCTGATCCAGTGTGAACCATAACACCACATTTGGTAGAGTCAACTAATCGAATATCCAATCGGGCCAATCTATGAACATCTTCATCCAACTCCTTTTTATCATCCTCAATATGAGCAACACTACCCATCGATAACTAACTAAGAGCATCTGCCACTATATTTGCATTACCATGTTGATAGAGAACACCTATCATAGTCGTTTAGTAACTCAAGCCACCTTCTTTGGTAAAGAGTCAAATCTTTCTTTTTAAACACATATTGCAAACTCTTGTGGTCAGTGAAGACATCTACATAGACATCATACAAGTAATGCCTCCAAATCTTTAGAGCAAACACAACTGCCGCTAGTTCTAGGTGATTGGTAGGATAATTCTTCTCATGAATCTTAATTTTCCTTAAAGCATAGGCAATAACATTCCTATTTTGTATGACGATACCACCTAACCCATTTCTCGAGGCATCACAATGAACAACAAATCCATCAGTTCCTTTTGGTAAAGTCAATTCTGGAGTGGAAGCATGTCTATCCTTTAATTCTTGGAAACTCTTTACACAAGCTTCGGGCAATATAAACTTAACTTTCTTTAGGGTCAACGCCATCAATAGAGAGGCAATCAAAGAAAATCCTTCCGCAAAACTCTTGTAATAACCAGTCAAACGCAGGAAACTTCTAATATACGAAGGAGATAGAGGTCTAGGCTAGCTCTTAAACGCATCCATTTTCTTAGGATCTACCTCAATACCCTTACCAGAAACAATATGACCAAGAAAAGCTACTGACTTTAGCCAAAACTCACATTTGCTAAACTTCGCAAAAAAATGTTTGTCCTTGACAACTAGCAACACAATCCTCAAATGATCGGTATCCTCGCCTTCACTCCTTGAATTGATCAATATATCATCAATGAGCATAATCACAAACATATCAAGGTATTGTCTAAACACTCTATTCATCAAATCCATAAATGCGGTCGAAGCATTTTTTAAGCAAAACGACATCACCAAAAACTCATGATGACCATATCAAGTTCGAATAGCTATCTTCGGAGTGTCATCTTACTTTACCCTCAATTGGTGATAACCTGATCGAAGGTCAATCATAGAAAAGTAATTTGCTCCTTGAAGTTGATTAAACAAATCACCTATCCTCGGGAGAGGATATTTATTATAAATGGTAACCTTTTTCAATTGTCGGTAGTCAATACACATACGTAATGAACCATATTTCTTTCTAACAAAAAAATTGGAGCACCCCATGGAGAGATACTTGGTTGGATGAAAGAATTATCCAACAAATATTTCAGTTACTCCTTTAGTTCCTTAAGTTATGCCGAAGCCAATATGTTAGGAGGTATAAAGATAGGTTGCATATCTGGGACAAGGTCAGTACCGAAGTCTATTTTCCTCTCGGGAGGAACACCAGGTAAATCAACACGAAAAACTTCCAAAAATTCGTTAACCACGTGGATTGTAACACCCCATATGCTAGAAAGACTAGATTGCACAAAATAAGAAGTTGCAGGTACCACTAACGGGCCCCATGCATAGACCGTGGGGAGACCCACGAATTGTGGGTGGAGTCCGTGGTTGACTACCTGAAACCCCTCCCCAGAAAACCCAAAAAATCATTCTAAGAGTCAACCCACAGCTAGACCCATAGACCGTAGATCAGACCACAGGCCATGGTCCTAGTCCATGACCAAGACCCCAGAACCCCCTCTATGAAGCCAAATGACGGTTGACCAGGACGGACCGTCGATCCATCCACGGTCTATCGGTTGGTCCCAACAATTTTTAAGTCAGGGTCATTTTGGGCTTTTCCTTATGCGTTGGACACCTAAACTACGTTGTTTAACCCCTAAAATATGTCGTTTTAGTAAGTTTTAGCCTAGTAACTTAATTACACTATACCCAAGTCAATCCATTCTCCAAAATTCATCCAAGTTGAAAGAGAAAAAGGAGAAAGAGTCGACCAACCCTCTCTAAGAACAGATCAAGGTTTCCTCCGGTTCTAGCCCCGAAATAGAAACATTTCTCCGTGAAATTCGTCACCAGGTATGTGGGATTTCACAAGTGAGTTACTTTCACCCATTAGTTCCCTAGATTTCAGTCAGATTCTTGATTCTATATATTATGTTTAGACCTAGGGTTTCTAAAAATTCAGGTTACTGTTGTGATTTAGATGTTAGATCAATCCTAATCATATTATCACATTTTAAGGCATTGTTGATCAGCTTCTTGCATGAAACTCAGAACCCAAGTGGTGTAGATTTGTTTAGTTCATGAATTACCCATGCTAGGTCAGTTTTTTCAGCTACACATGCCTCAGTTAAGAATGTTTCATTATCAGTATATTAATGTTGCATTTTTAGTTAGCATATCAGTATTTTGAGCTATTCAGTATTACATAATTCAATTATAATGTGTTACTTACATAATCAGTTGGGAGTAGGCTTAGTATCGAGTGGACTAAAGGTAAGTCACTTTTATAGTCCCAGAATTACGTTCCCCGTAGGATAAGTCCCTTATGTGGGCAACATATTTAGTGATCACGCTAATCATGCCTTTATACCCTTGGTAAGGTATATTGGATCCTCTTGATGAGGCGATACATCGGACTCCACAAATGGCTCTCGTGGTTTTATGTCGGTTAATAGTAGCTCCCACAGTCATATTCTAGTACATTGACCAGGTTAACAGTTATAGTTCAGTATTCAATCTCAGTATATTATGTACTTGGTCATTGTATTCAGTTAGTTCAGTATTCAGTATATTTCAGTATATACATCATTTTCAGATTATGTCATTGCTCGTATTACTTTGTTTAGTTATGTATATATTGTTCAGCTTTATCCTATTCTGCATTCTCAATACCTTTCAAGTACTGACGTATACTCAGCGCTACTTCTTATTGTGATGTAGGTTCAGGCCCTCAACATTTAGATCATGCATAGATCAGTTCCTGATCTCCAGTTCAGCAGTACCAGTGGTGAGTCCTTATTCTTTGAGGACGATTTACATGTCTTTTCTTCAGTCATTCCTCTTTTAGTTTCAGTTTTGCTAGAGTTAGTTAGGGCCATGTTCCAACATCTCCAGTCAGTTAGAGGTTTTCATTCAGACATAGTTAGATTTAGTTTTAGTTTTCAGTTTGATCTTTCAGTTGTTATTGAACTCTCAGTTTTATATATTCAGCCTTAGAATGGGTATTCCCCATAATTTCACTTTAAGTCATGTTTAAACTTCCGCATAATATTTCCTCTTTCAGTTTATCTTAGTATGCTTATGATATGCCAGCAGGGTTAGCTTGGGGTCACTCGTGATCCTAGGTCCCGTGTCCATGTCCAGGGGTAGCCTCGAGGTGTGACAAACTTGGTATAGAGCACTAGGATTAAGAGTCCTAGGATATCTGAAAAGCTGCACTAAGTAGAGTCCCTACCATGACTTTGAAGCGCGCCACACCTGTGAGGGGGAGGCTACGAAGTGTTTTAGGAAGAACTTCACTTTCTTGTTATTCTTAAGGTGCGTGGGTATGATCTTCTTTCTAACTCGACATTATATGTGTTTCATATCATGCCTCCTCGTAGAGCTTACCCAAGGAATTCTAATGCACGAAATGCTAATGCAGCTCCACCAGATCATGAGGTTTCGAATACATAGTTTCAGAACGCCATTTAACTTTTGGCCCAGAGTGTAGCTAATCAGAACAATCATCAGGTTCCATTTCCTTCAAATGCTAGTGGTTGATCAACGACAGCTAGTGTTCGTGATTTTGTTAGGATAAACCCACGTGTGTTTCTAGGGTTGCAAGTTGGTGAGGTTCCCTAGAATTTTATTGATGAGGACAAGAAGATCTTTGGAGTGATGCAAGTTACTGGAAATGATAGGGTAGAGTTGGCATCCTATCAGCTCAAGGATGTAGCTCACATATGGTTCACGCAGTGGAAGGAAAATAGGGGTGAGAATGCAGCGCCTATGACTTGGGAGTTCTTTACCAGAGCTTTTCTTGATAGGTTCGTTCCAAGCTCAGGAATTCATGAATTTGAAGACAAGGTTCTATGTCGGTCCAAGATTATGTACCTAGGTTCACTGAGTTATCCAGGTATGCTCCCCATATGGTTGTCGAACCCAGGATGCATATTTTGGGGTATCTGATTTGGTAACAGAGCGTCGAAATGCTATGTGGCTAGAAGATATGAACATCTCTAAGCTCATGACTCATGCTCAGTAGGTTGAAGGAGATAAGCTTAGGGAGCATGCTAAGGACAAAAATAAGGCTAGGATAGGAAACTATGAGTACTCTCATTAGAAATTGGGTAGTGGAAATCGCTCATAGTTTCAGCAGAAATCTTCGACTCCAGCACTTTCATCAGCTAGTCCTACATCCTCTAGGTATCGACAGGCCAGGATCTATGTCTAAAAAGAGTGTTTCAGTTACTAGGACCTACCCAAGTTGTCCAAAATGTGGTAAGAACCATTCGGGCGAGTGACTTGTATGAAACGATGGATGTTTTGGGTGTGGTCAGACTGGTCACAGATTAAGGGATTGCCTTCTTCTAATGAGGGACAAGGAGGTAACAATGGTAGGGCTCAGTCTACAACTTCAGCAACACCAGCAGGTAGCCCAACTCAGCATGGTACTTCATCTGGTACAGGTGTCAGTTAGCGCCAGAAAAGTTGTATGCTCTCTAGGCTCACCAGGATCAGGAAGATTCTCCTGATGTGGTTACTAGTACGTTGCGAGTCTTTCGTTTAGATGTTTATGCTTTGTTAGATCCAAGGGGCTAATCTTTCCTTTGTAACTCCTTATATAACAATAAATTCAATGTCAATCTAGAAATTCTCTTAGAACCCTTCTTAGTCTGTACTCCATTCGGTGACCTAGTTATAGCTAGACGGGTATACAAAAATTTCCCTGTCACAATCTCTCACAAAGTCCCTCCACAGATTTTGTTGAGTTAGAATGGTAGATTTTCATATCATTCTAGGCATGGATTGGTTGCATTCATGTTATGCCTCAATCGATTGTATAACTAAGATTGTTCATTTTAAGGTTCCGAGTGAACCCGTCTTAAAATGGAAGGGTAGTAGTTCCGTGCCTATGGGTCGATTTATCTCTTACCTTAAGGCTAGAAAGATGATCTCTAAGGGTTATCTCTATCATCTAGTTTTAGTTAAGGATTCAAGTTCCGAAACTCCAACTCTTGAGTTAGTTCCAGTAGTAAATGAGTTCCCACAAATGTTTCCAGAAGATCTTCCCGGAGTTCCTCTATAAAAGGAAATCTACTTCGGAATTGATCTCCTTCCAGATACCCAACCTATTTCTATTCCTCCTTACATAATGGCTCTAGCTAAGCTTAAGGAAGTGAAAGATCATTTGAAAGACCTTCTCGATAAGGGATTTATCAGATCTAGTGTTTCCCCATAGGGTGCACCAGTGTTGTTTGTGAAATAGAAAGATGGGTCTCTCAGGATGTGCATTGACTATCGACAGTTGAACAAAGTCACAATCAAGAATAAGTACCCTATCCTCAGGACTAATGACTTGTTCGACAAACTTCAGGGTGTTGGTCAATACTCGAAGATAGACCTCAGATCCGGTTATCATCAACTCAGAGTCAAAGATAGTGACATTCTGAAAACAGCCTTCAGGACTTGGTATGGTCATTATGAAATTTTAGTTATGTCTTTTGGACTAACCAATGCTCCTGCAACTTTCATGGATTTGTTGAAAAGGGTGTTTAAGCAGTATTTGGACTTGTTTGTTATCATATTTATTGATGATATCCTCTTTTTCTCTAGGAATGAGGAAGAACATGCAACTTAATTGAGGGTTGTCCTACAAACTCTCAAAGATTGCCAGTTATTCACTAAGTTTAGCAAATGTGAGTCTTGGTTGCAACCTGTTTCTTTTCTTTGGCATATAATAGCTAGTGAAGGGATCCGAGTGGATTCTCAGAAAATAGAAGCAATGAAACAATGGCCCAGACCTACCTCTCCTACATATATCAGAAGTTTCTTGGGTTTGGCTGGTCATTACAGAAAGTTCATTGAAGGAATTTCACCCATAGTTTCTATATTGACAAAGTTGACTCAGAAAAAGTTAAAATTTCAGTGGTCAAATGATTGTGAGAAGAGCTTCTCACAATTGAAAAATCGGTTGAGTATAGCTCCTGTTTTGACTCTACCAGAGGGTTTAGACGCTTATGTGATATATTGTGGTGCATCCAAAGTTGGCCTAGGTTGTGTGTTGATGATGTGAGGTAAGGTTATAGCTTGTGGTTCTAGACAACTTAAGGTGTATGACACGAACTATCCAACTCACAACCTCGAGCTTAGAGCAGTGGTATTTGCCCTAAAGATTTGGAGACATTACTTGTATGGTGTGCATGTAGATGTGTTCACAGACCATAAAAGCCTTCAGTATGTGTTCACTTAGAGGGAATTGAATCTTTGCCAGAGGAGATGACTTGAGGTCCTCAAGGACTATGATATGAATATGCTTTACCATCCTTGTAAGGCCAATGCACTAGATGATGCTCTAAGCATACTATCTATGGTAGTGTAGCACATGTTAAGGAAGAAAGGAAGGAATTAGTGAAGGATGTTCACCGGCTTGCTCGCTTAGGAGTTTGCCTTATGATCATATAACACTGTGGTGTAGCAGTTTAGAATGGGCCAGAATATTCATTGGTAGTGGAGGTTAAAGAAAAGCAAGTCAGTGATCCGATACTGCTTCAATTAAAGGGTGCAGTTCGTCAGTAGAAAGTTGAGGTTTTCTCCTAAAGGGGAGATAAGGTGCTTCGCTACCAGGGTCGTTTATGTGTTCCTAAGGTGGGTGAGTTGAGACAGTAGATCCTTACAAAAACGTCATAACTCCAGGTATTCTATTCACCCAGGTGCCACTAAGATGTATTGTGATATGCGGGAAGTCTTTTCATGGAATGGCATAAAAAGGGATATAGTAGATTTTGTGGCTAAGTGCCTAAATTGTCAGCAGGTGAAGGTAGAACATCAGAAACCAGGAGGGATGACATAGGAAGTCAACATCCCTACATGGAAGTGGGAAGTGATAAACATGGACTTCATTACAAGTTTACCTCGTACTCGCAGACATCATGACTCCTTTTGGGTTATAGTAGACAGAGTTATTAAATCTTCTCACTTTTTAGCTGTTAAGACTACCGATTCGATGGAGGGCTACGCCAAGCTTTACATTAATGAGATAGTCAGGTTGCACGAGGTTCCTTTTTCTATCATCTCACATAGAGGTCCTCATTTTACCTCTTATTTCTTGAAGTCATTTCAGAAAGGTCTTGGTACTCAGGTTAACCTCAGCACAACATTTCATCCAGAGATGGATGGTCAGGCATAGCGTACCATTCAAACCTTAGAGGACATGTTAAGAGATTGCGTGATTGACTTCAAGGTTAGTTCGGATGATCACCATCCTCTTATAGAGTTCACCTACAATAATAGTCACCATTCCAGCATTTAGATGACCCCTTATGAGGCATTGTATGGGCGTAGATATAGATCTCTAGTTGGTTGGTTTGAGGTAGGTGAAGCAGCCTTAATAGGACCAGATTCGGTTCATGATACTACGGAAAAATTTCATTTCTTCAGAAATAGACTTAAGACAGCCCAGAGTCGCCAGAATTCCTATGCAGATGTAAAGAGAAGGGACTTAGAATTTGAGATTGATGACTGTGTTTTTTCTGAAAGTGTCACCTATGAAGGGGGTGATGAAATTGGGCAAGAAAGGGAAGATCAGTCCTAGATATATTGGCCCTTACAAGATCGTGAAAAGGGTTGGTATAGTGGCTCATAAGTTAGAGTTGCCAGCAGAACTAGCAGCAGTACATCCGATCTTTCACATTTCATTTTTGAAGAAGTGTGTGGGTGATCCAGCATCCATAGTACTATTGGAAAGCGTGGCTGTGAAGGATAGCCTCACTTATGAAGATGTGCCAGTTGAAATTATTGATCCTCAGGTTCGAAAGTTGAGAAACAAAGAAGTCGCTTCAGTTAAGGTTTGGTTGAGGAGTCAATCTATAAAGGGAACTACTTGGGAAGCAGAAGAAGCCATGAAGGCCATGTATCCTCATCTCTTTCCTTCCAATTCCATTCCAGCTTGAGGTAATAGTTCCTCTCCAGTCTTTCGGTTACTCATGCGTAAATTCAGTCTCATATTTTGTTCCTTAAGTTACACTTGCATTTTTAACGTATTTTCATCTTCTTGCAATTAGTTCAATTAGATTTTAGTTTCTGGTATGTTGTGGTAGGGATTTCAGCTCTTTCCCTCCATATCAACTAGTTTAGTCTTCATTCGAGGACGAATGTTCCCAAGGGGGAGATAATGTCACACCCTGTATGCTAGAAACACCAGATTGCATAAAATCAAAAGTTGTAGGTGCCACCAACGAGCAACACCCACGGACCGTAGGGTGACCCACGAACCGTGGGTGGGGTCCGTGGTTGGCCACCTGCAAACCCTCCCCACAAAATCTAGAAAATCATTTTAAGGGTCGACCCACGGCCGGACCCACGTACTGTAGATTAGACAATGTCCCATGGTCCTGGTTTGAAGATCGAGACCCCAAAACCCCCTCTCTGAAGCCAAATGACGGTTGACCAAGACGGACCGTCGGTCCATCCACGGTCTGCCGGTCAAGTCCCGACAACTTTTAAGTCAGGGTAGTTTTGGTCTTTTCGTTATGTGTTGGACAGCTAAACTACGTCGTTTAACCCCTAAACTACATCTTTTTAGTCAGTTTTAGGCTAGTAACTTATTAGAATTTACCCAAGTCAACTCATTCTTAAAAATTCATCCAAGTTGAATGAGAAAAAGGAGAACAAGTCGACCAACCCTCTCCAAGAACGTAGTAAGGTTTCCTCCAATTCTATCCCTGAAATCAATAGATTTCTGTGTGACATTCGTCAGTTCCTTTCACCCATTAGGTCCCTAGATTTCAGTCAGATTCTTGATTATCTATATCATGTTTAGACTTAGGGTTTCTAGAACTTCAGGTTATTGTTGTGATTTAGCTGTTAGATCAATCCTAATCATAATATCATGTTTTGAGAAATTTTTGCTCAGCTTTTTGCATGAAACTCAGAAGCCTAGTGGTGTAGATTTGTTTAGTTCATGAATTACACATGCTAGGTCAGTTTATTCAACTACGCATGTCTCAGTTAAGAATCTTTCATTATCAGTATATTAATGTTGCATTTTAAGTTAGTATGTCAGTATTTTGAGCTATTGAGTATTACAAAATTTAGTTATAATGTGTTACTTATAGTTTTTGGCCAAAAACATCCTTCAACTATACCTCAAATTTAAACTTCATCCTTAAAATATCATTCTAAGCATAAAACATCCTTCAAGTATTTAAAAGTGAACAATTTTCATCCTTTTGTTAGATATCGTCAAAAAACTAAGTGATCCTACAAAACATGAGTAGTTCACGTGATTATCAACAAATGTTTTCCTGCATAATTTCATTACGTACTCTAAGAATATCCTGAAAAAAGTATTTAAAATCTTAGACACTATTGCTTACGGAAACAAAAAATATTTGGAAGGTGTGAGGGTACATGATCTACTCCTTCTCTCATTTAGAATCAGAAAGAAATTGGAGCTTAATTATCTTTACCTTTTTCATTGCCAAAATGTATTTAGATCAATAAATTTTTGGATCAATTTGGTATTGAAGTAATCAAAATATTGATTATGTCTCGCATTTGAGTATCATTCTAAAATTTTAGAAGCGGAAGTCTCCAACAAATGCTTTTTCTAGCATATTTAATTGAGAAGAAATATATTTCAACTAATAATACTTTTAATATCAAATTACATAAAAAATAAATGAAAAAAACCATCAAATGAAAAGATTTTACGTAATGCTAAACTCAATTACTAAAAAAGTTCATGATAGTATTTTGGCATATCTACGAATAATAATTAGGAAGGGATGACTTGATTTTTGTGGGATCTGTTAGTTTTTTGATAAATTCAAGTAGAAGGATGAAAATTGTTCACTTTTAAATACATGAAGGATTTTTTTCTGCTAAGAATGATACTTTAAAGATGTACTTTAAGTTTGGGGTATAGTTTAAGGATGATTTTTGCCAACAACTCTGTTACTTACATAATCAGTTGGGAGTAGGCCTAGTACCAAGTAGACTAAGGGTTTGTCACCATCATAGCCCCAGAACTACGTGCCCCCGTAGGATAAGTCCCCTTTGTGGGCAACATATTTAGTAATCATGCCAATCATGTCTTTATACCATTGGCAAGGTATATTGTGTCCTCTTGATGGAGCGATACATCGGACTCCACAGATAGCTCTCGTGGTTTTATGTTGTTTAATAGTAGCTCCCACAGTCAGATTCTACTGCATTGACCAGTTTATAAGTTATAGTTTAGTATTCAGTCTGAACATATCATGTATTTGGTCATTGCATTCATTTAGTTCAATATATCTCAGTACTTACATCATGTTCAGATTAACTCATTGCTCTTACTGCTTTGTTCAATTATGTATATATTGTTCAGCTTTATCCTATCCTGCATGCTCAGTATCTTTCAATATCTGATGCATACTCTGTGCTACATCTTCTCGTGATGTAGGCTCTGGCCTTCACTATTCAGAGCACGCATAGATCGGTTTCTGATCTCCAGTTCAGTAGTACCAGTGGTGAGTCCTCATTCTTCGAGGACGATTTACATGTCTTTTCTTTAGTCATACCTGTTTTAGTTTTAGTTTTGCTAGAGTTAGTTGGGGGCATCTCCCAGCATCTCTAATAGTCTTTCATTCAGACATAGTTAGATTCAGTTTAAGTTATTAGTTTGATCTTTCTGTTGTTATTGAACTCTAAGTTTTATTTATTCGGACTTGAATGGGTATTCCCGAACATTTCACTTTATGTCATGTTTAAGCTTCCGCACAATATTTCTTATTTCAATTTATCTTAGTATGTTTACGATATGCCAACAGGGTTAGCTTGGGGTTACTTATGATCCAAGGTTTCATGTCCACGTCCTGGGGGTAGCCTCGGGGCGTGACATGGATCGATTGAAAAGTAGGGGTTACAGAATCCATATCCCTAACCCACACCATATTGAATATGCAACCCTTAGAAATCAACCATCTAGCTTTAAGACATGAAACAAACTGACTCTTAGGCACAAAATTTCCCCTTTCCATTCTAGGATAGGTTTATTTGGAAACTGAAACTTGACTACACGGGTTCGACAGTCGATAGAAGCATAACATGAATGTAGCCAATCGATACCAAGAATAACATCAAAATCTAGCATATCAAGCTCTACAATATCAACATGAGTGATTGTTTGGGGACAAAGAGACGGGACAGTTTCTATAGATCCTTTTAGCCACAATAGAATCACCCACATGAGTAGAGTCAGAAAAAGGATTTAAAAACACATCATGAAGAATATCAAACCTCAAATACAAATATGGCATCACAAACGACAAGGTAACACTAGGATCAAGCAAACCATAAATATCAAGATGAAAGACTTTCAACATACCGGTCACCACATCGAGAGAACCCTCTGGCTCATGACAAGTCTGAAGTGCATAGAATCAGTTTTGCTTCTGATTATCACTAGAACATGGGGAAGGGTAATGTGGAACCTGTCGACAATTATCTCCACCATTCTTAGCAACTGAGGGACAATCCTTTATCTTGTGATCCATCATGCCACAACCAAAACATGCATTAGAACAAGCTACACATTTACCCTCATGCTTTCTTCCACAGATGGAGCAAGTAGACAATAAAGGTCCACAACCATTCCCTCCTTGAGGCTTAGGGTTAGACACCCTATCTTTGTTGAGATGATCTTACATTTTCTAAGGTTAATTATAAGCCCTAACACCACTTGGAAACAAGTCGATACATGTCCAAGGAATTTTAGTTGGATCACATTTGCATCATAAAACACCAAAGGATTATCTCCAAACAAGAGAAGAGAAACCACAATGGTACCCCACTTCACTAATTGCCACTTTGAACCCCTTGATATCCTTCTAAAACTGTGTTGTCCATCATTTAGTTCAAGACGGTCCTCTTACAAAGGGATGGGAAATCATAAGAGTATTTTAGAAAAATCACATTCTCTCAATGGGATAAGTCTATGAAAATATCTACAACACATATACTTCAACAATTGAAATGTTCTAGAAACTAGATTGATTAAAAAAATTTTAAAAATGGCTTTGAAGAACGCCAAACCAACAACATATTAAGTAGTCATTCAAGAGAAAGGTAATCAGTTAACTTCTGTAGCTAAAATCACTAAAGTGAAACACAAAGAACACTGGAGTCGGATGGACATTAATTGTTTGCTTTGTAGCTGATGAGAGAAAAATTTATGTGAGTTTTAAGAACCAAAGATCACCCCTCACAAGAGCAGGTGCAATAAAAAGAAAAAAGAGAATGAAAAAAACCAAAACATGACATAAAACATCTCAAAACAAGGAAATAAAGTTATGAAGCTATTGGATAATATAATTAAAGTATAAATGTTATGGAATGTAACATAACATGCCTAATTATATCTTTCACGTCTTCGAGAATTTTAGGGAGGGGAGAAGAATAAGTTTTTTGGTCACCATATTTGCTCAAAGAGGGAAAAAGAATACATCGCTCATGAGATGTGTATGTTAACCTTGTAATCAAGGGTTATATAACAACCTTTATGATAAATTAACCAAATCATTCTAGCTAGAACACGTTAACAATTCCAATGTAAACTAGAAAACGTGATAAGACATCCAATCTTCTTCATCCAAATAGACAAATTTTTGAAATGTATTTGATACTCGAAAATAGCTCTAATATTAAATTTCAAATATAAGATTAGAAATTAATGCTTCTCAAAGTTTACATATTCTCTTAGGTGTTTAATTCAGCAAGTTGGCAAGTCAAAAAATGGAAGTCTCCATAAAATTTATTGCGCCCCAACAAATGCAAATAGAACATTATAAAGCATTGCAGATCAATAGTTGAAATCATCATTAAAGAATCATAAACATGTTTTTGCACTATAAAATAGGTATCCTCTTATGATACCCGTTAACCCAAAAAAGAAAATAAAGAGAAGATATAGGTTTCTAGTACAAAAATCCTATCAGAAACTACTTCATGGCTGGGAAGCCTCTTCTACAGGCACTTTTTTTTCATCAATTATAGATATCTTCATATGATGACGACTAATGCTTACTAAAATTATATGTTTATCAATGGAGAAGATCAAATTCTGTTGTCTTTACCACTACATGTGTGCAATTTAATTAACTACAATCTACATGGTTCCATGATTCTCAAAACTTGATTCAACATGCAAGATAAATATTGGGCAACATGTTAACATTCTTTCCTCCGAAATGGTCAGGTTAACCTTATCGGGCTTGCCTTAATAACTAAGGCTTCATTTATTTACTTAAAAGTAAGGGAAAGATGTGCTATCTAATAATCACCCTTGGAAAGGAAAGCAATAAAAATAAATTTTACTAAAATTAATCGTCAACACGACTCAATTCCAATAGAACAATAAACCAAAAAGAAAATAAGTTTCACTGGAACACCAAACCAAAAGGACAATAAGTTTCACTGCATTGACAATGATAAAATAAATTATTAATCAATTCATTTCAGCTTATCTATGATCGTCGGATTGTTTTATCTTGAGTGATTAATGATTTTTTGTAGTAAAGAAAAAACGATTCAAGAAAACATAGATGAGATTAAATGAAGGGGTGTATGTGGATGTGACTTGAGTACCAAACATTTTCTTCAGGTAATCAGAAATTGTTGTTTTCAAGAAAGGTCCCATGGCACCAGTGCCTTTAACGACAACGATTAGCTATTTTTTGAACGTGTGTGCTTTACTAAAGATTCTATAGATTTATTGTTGTTCTCCGCCTATGATTCTTTTATTAAATAGTATACAAGTTCAGGGATAGGGTTGAAACTGATAATGTATCTGGAAACATCAATAGTTTTTTTGATTTATGATGGGCCTCTACAAGACTAGCCCAATCCATGTTCTTCAAACTCAGAGGTCTGTTAGAGGTTATTGGAGGCTACTTAACCCTATACCCTCTTTTTATAGGTATGGGCTAGGGTTCAGGGTGGAGTAGCCTTTAACAACCTCTAACAGACATGTGGGTTTGAAGAACATCGATTCAACTAGTCTTGTAGAGGCCAATCTTAAATCCGACAAAATATTAATGTCTACACAAATTTATGTTTAAACCCTATCCATGAACTTGTATACTATTTAATAAATAAAATCATAGGCGGCGAACAACCATCAATCTGTAGTATCTTTAGCAAAATACACATTATGAATAAACAACTAATCATTGTCATTGAAGGCACCAGTGCCATGAGACCTTTCTGGAAAAAAAATTTGATTACCTCGAAAAAATGATTCAGTACTCAATCACATCCACATACACCCCCTCATTTCATCTTATCTATGTTGCTTGGATTATTTTCTCTTAACTAATTAATTAATTATTTTCAAACTTAAAAAAATCATTAATAAGTCAATAAAAAATCATCCAAGCAAACATAGATCGGATGAAATGATTTTATTTGTCATTTATTTTATCGCTATCAATGCACTGAAGAATATTTCATTTTTGGCTTTGTGTTCTATCGAAATTGAGTCATGTCGACGATTAATATTAGTGAAATTGATTTTTATTGCTCTCCTTTTCAAGGGTAATTATTACATGGCATATTTTCCCCCTACTTTTAAGTAAATAAATTAAGCCTCGGGTATCAAGGCAAGCCTGAATTAGGTTAATCTGACCATCTTAGATGCAAGGATGTTTACCTCTTGACTAACATTTTACTTGCATGGTGAATCATGGTTTGAGAAGCATGAAATCATGTAGATTGTAGTGAGTCAAATCGCACACATTTAGTGTCAAATATGGCAAAGTCTGATCTTCTCCATGGGGAAACATATAATTTCAGTTAGCATTTGTCAACATCATATGAAGATATCTATAAACTAATGAAATAAAAAGTGCTTGTAGAAAAGGCTACCCAACCATGAAGTAGTATTTGATGGGCTTTCTGTAGTAGAAACTTGTATTTTATTTTTATTTTCCTTTGTTGGGTTGAAGGGTGTTAGAAGAAGATAACTATATTAAAATGTAAGAACATGTTTATGATTCTTTAATGGTTATCTCAACTATTGATGTATAGGTGAAATGGTTTACAATGTTTTATTTTCATTTGTTGGGACACGATAAATTTATGGAGACTACTATTTTTTGACTTGCCAGCTTGCTGAATTTAACACCACAAGAAAATATATAAACTTTGAGAAGTATTAATTTATGATCTTTAATCTGAAAGTTAAGATTAGAGATATGAGCGATATATTCTTCTCCCCTCTCTGAGAAATTATGGTGAATATATAATTTGTTCTTCTCTCCTTCTTGAAATTCTTGTAGACTTTAAAGATATAATTCGGCATGTTATGTTACCTTCTATAACCGTTATACTTTACTTATAGTATCCAGTAGCTTTATAACTTTCTTTCCTTATTTTGAGATGATTTATGTCCTGTTTGGTTATTTTTTCGTTCTCTTTTTTTTTTTTTGCAATTATTCTTGTACGGGGTGCCCTAAAGTTCTTAAAACTCACATTTGTTTTACTCTCATCAGATATAGAACAAACAATTATTGTCCATTAGGGTTCTTTCTATTTCACTATAGTTATTTTACCTAGAGGAGTCAACTGATTAGCTTTCGCTTGATTGACTACTGAATATGATGTTGGTTTCGGGTTCTTCAAAACCGTTGTTTGCTTTTGTTTTGAATCAGACTAATTTCTAGAACATTCTTATTGCTAGAGTATAGGTGTTGTAGACAATTTCATAGGATTATCCTATTGAGAGAATGAGTTTTTTCGAAAATACTCTTATGATGATTGTACCCTAAATTGACTATTTTGCAACATCAACAATCGTGGTGCTTCCTAACTATTCAAAGAATTGCTTTCCTAGACCTTTTCATTTTAAAATTGTTTTCCCCCAACAGTATGGTTGTTTTAGTTCCTTAATATTCCGCTTCTATAACTTAAGAAAGAAAGCCAAGAGTTGTGCCATCCACCCAGTGACCAACCCGAAAAAAAACTTCAGCTTCCAAGTGTTAAATATTTATTTGTACTATTGTGATAATCTTTTCTGTTTTCTTTAAATATTAATTTGATTTTGTGAAACTATATGTTGATTTCAAATGTCAATATATGTTGTGTTTGATTTATAGGCTTTTATAAAATTTCTGGTTCATTCACCGAAGCTGAATTAGTAGAACAGGTTTGTAAATTCATATCTTTCATCTTGTAAACCTTTTTTTGTCTTTAGTATTGCATGCCGGTGATTGTAATGTCCAAGTATTCTATACTTGAATATGGAAAGATGATATTCTATTATCAGACAACTGATGTCTTCACTAAATCTCTGCCCAAAGCACGCTATCAGAAGATGAGAAGCAAGTTGATAGTGCTCCCACGTCCTGCTCAACATGATGGGGCATAACTAGGATAGATAACTAGAAGTATTATATATCTATGTATCCTTTCTCCTTGTGTATTCTAGTAGTGTTAGGAGACTTGGTTCCTCAGAAATCTCTTGTATAAGTATTGATCTTTATCTTTAATAATAAATAAAGAAGAAAAGTTTTTTTACGCATAACAATGTTGATTGTTGAGAGATATATGTACACACTTTTACATCATCGAAGTACTATTTCTATGTACTTAAATCAAAGTCAAATATATTAGCCTATTCAAACTTACTAATCTCGTCTTCTTTTTGCAAGGTAAAGTAACTTTCTAATCCTAGTCAATGCACATGTCAAACTATATCTACAATGTATCATAAATGAGTATAACTTATTGTTATCATATGAAGCACAAGTCAAATCATAATATGAACTAGGAAAGGAAAAGACATATGGTTTGAATAAAGAAGAAATAAACCGATGAAAAACAGTTGAATCTAGGTAATGAGAAGGGAAGTGCCCTTCTTCAGTTTATGTTGGTACTTCACAAGCATAAGGCAAAAATACTTTTCTGCTGATTTCACTCCCATATAAAACATCATATGATTAATACGGCATTCAAATAAAAAGAAAGTAGTAAAAACAGGCAACAATTTACTAGCTAATTGTCTACACATCAACAATGTTTTAGGTTAAACTTAAACTTATCCTCACTATTCTTAACAACAGTAGCATAGTAAAGAGCAACAACGACTACACCTGAATCCCAAGTAAGCTAGATTGGTGAATAATAGTACAAAATATACAAAAAATAAAATTGATAATCAGATGTGTTATACCCCACATTAACTAGAGGTTCAAGCGGTGTACACCATATCGGTGAATTTTAATGCTATTTTAAAGAGTCGCCACCTAATTATGTTAAAGGTGAATTAGGACACCTATTTTGCTAAAGTTAGGCTAAATTAACTCTATATTAAGGTCTACTTAACCTTATGTGATTCTAGGTAAGGGTTCTAATTTATCCTAAAAGGAAGGGGTAAGGTATTCATTAAGATCCGTTAAAAATAGTTAACCGGTCAAACATAGGTTAATTAATTAAAAAGGAAAATGAGTGCTAAAGAATTTGAAAAAGTCGTAAGTTAGAAAATATTTTAACATTTGAAAACTCAAATATTTTAACATTTGAAAACTCTTTTGTATATGGAATAAGTTGACTTGCGTTTAATAAATAAAGAAAGGTCATTTGCTTCAACAAAATCTAATTGCCGCATGGAGATGAGTATATTTTGAAAACCTTTTGAAAAAGAAAACTTGAAGTTAAGCACTTGTGGGCTCCTCGTTGAAAAAAGTATTTTTTGAAATAAAAGTTATATTATACATAAGATAAGAAAATCATTAGTAACTAGAACTAAAATAAAGGTTTCCAAACGCAATCAACTATCCCATGTTAGTTGTTATGAAACAAAAGTTAACACATAAGCAAGTTAAAACAAATAAATGCTAAATAAGAATAACAATAAAGCAGCCATATAAGCGACCTCAAATGAGTTTTGCTTGCTTTTGTTGCTATTAGGGTAGTCTAGGATGTAGTAGAGACTCCATATGCAGGTATGCCGGTGTCGAGTCCATGAGACTCTAATTTGCTAGAGTCTTAAATAAAGACTCTTTTTTTGCTCTCACAGTTCATGCAAATAAAAGAGGGTAAAGAGACTAGGAAGATAATCAACTTTAAATGATAGTGAACGAAAATAGATGAAGCTAAATGAAGTCACGCCACAAAATATACAAACAATGGAGACTTTTGAACGAAACTAGAGACAGCCAAGATTGAAGCAACCATACATGCCTTTTAGGCACAAAATTAATTCTCAACTTTAACATGTTTAAATTACATAATAATTAACTTTACGAACCATGATCACTTGATATTGATTTTTACATAGATCATACTAGATATTCAGCAATAAAAAAAAAAGAACTCATACACTCTACTTACTAACAGAGATCAAAAGAAGGTTCTAACAAAGAGTAAAAAAAAAAAGGATTAAATTAAAAGTTTATAAATCATATATCATATCATATATATAAAAAAAAAAAAAGAACTCTAAGTCTGCCTACTTGGTGCCACCACAAACCAGGATTCTCTTTTAATTTATTTTATTCCCAAAACTAGACTTCCCCTTTCGTGAAAACTTGTGACTTTTATGAAAAATTGTGACTTTTATGAAGAGTTGTCACTTTTATGAAGAGTTGCCTTTTATGAAAGGTTGTGACCTTTCCGAAGGGTTGTAACTTTTCCAAAGAATTGTAACATTTCCGAAAAGTTGTGACTTTTATGAAGAGTTGTCACTTTTATGAAAAGTTGTGACTTTTATGAAAGGTTGTGACCTTTCCGAAGGGTTTTAACTTTTTCAAAGAGTTGTAACCTTTCCGATAAGACACAATAATCTTTTGTTCACACTACCCTTTGTTGTCTATAAATAGAGGACTTTCCTCTCATTTTAAAACATCGAAAATTTTGAACCTCTTCTTCTATTTCTTCTTCTTCTTCTGGACAATTAAATATTTGTGTACTTTGCTCCTGTTGAATGACTCACTGACACCATTTTTTTTGGTATTAATACACTGGTGAATAGAATCGTTCTATCTTGAGAGGATCTATTCCTTTAAACATCGGGTACTAGAGGGGAATAATTTCCTTAAGCGGACACTGTGCATTCAATGGGCTCAATTTTTTCCATTTTGTTTCATTCTATTTTTGAAGATCCTGGTATGTTTTTTACATTCATTAATTTATGCTTATATTATTAATTGTTGTTTTTGAGTACATGCTTTAAATTTTGTTCCTTATGTTTATGCAGAGTTATTGTTATAAGTATTTGTTACTACAGATTAAATTACAAATGTTGTTGGGTATTCAAGCACGTTTTCTCTACTAAAATTGTAGAAGGTAAAATTAAAAAAAAAACCTTACAAATCTATAATTTTTTCATCAACAACGTCATACCTTCACATACAAGGATGCGATTTTTGTTCTTTAAAATATCATCTGAGAGTTAATAACTTTGCATGCCCATATCTTTTGGTTTTTATGTTTTTGTTATCTATTTTTATTAAATTTTATCAGTGGATATTATGAGTACTTTAAGGATTGAAAGTTGATTGAAGTGTTAGTCAATTTTTTGTGGTAAGTTATTCCAAAACATAGGAACTTTTCTGGTTAAAATAATGTATTATCATCATTGAATATCTCATAGCTTACTCCCTTTAATGTATATTTTTTCTTGCTATTTTGTTGTTTCCTTAAAATTATATTGATTATTTTTTGTTTGGTATGTATATTACCTCACTTGGACAAAAAAAATTGCCCTTTTAATGTTTTCCTTTTTTTCCTTCTCATTCAGCTCTTCTAAATATTTTTGGTGTGAGTTATGACTATTTTTGGCAAACTTCATTTGAAGAATATGAAACAAAACCTATTCTAAATAAAAGTAATATCTTAAACTACAAAAGATATGTCTATACACATAGATTTGTTGTCCTTCATGTTCCAAGTCATTGCTGGGCGTTTGAGTTATCTAGGTTAGAGTAATTTTTAATTTTTTACTGTTCGAGAATATCTCTTTAAAATGAGTCTACAAACCAAAATTTGTATCTACTTGTACTTACGTAATGCAAGAATTATACATACATATTTCTGAACAAGTGGTAAAGTTGAATTGATGAAGCATCTAGAAGGGCCTTCAGAGCAGCAGTTTATTGAAGAATGAATTTCTAAAAGGGTCAATGATATTATTTTATTGTTGTTTCAAATTTATTTTTCTCCTTCTTTCAAATTTATTTTTCTCCTTCTATAAATTTTGTTAGAGTAACAAAGTAACAATAACGAAAAGTGGTGAACGTTTGACCTCAAACAAGTAGATTGTGTCTAAAAAAAATTATTTATGTTGTTGTGGTGTACACTTTTTAACGGTTTTAACTTATTTATAACTATTATTGATTATCAAAAACTTTCACATAAATTTTTTGTCACAGGGAGTTATTCTAACCATAAAGTTATTAGATTCTATATCTTCCATGTTCAAAAAAATAGAAAAAGTGATGTTTAATCGCTACATTCGAACATCACACAATTTTAACAAGACACTTATATCATCAAACATATATTATGATAAAATATGTAAAAGATAAAAATGATTAGATATCAAGATATTTTTAATCATTAATTATATATTTACAATTCTTGAGATATGAGATAATGTCAAATCATTTATTTCTATTGAAATGTTCTAAAAACCTACTAAATTTTACTCTCTTTTTTCTTATATAAGTCGATTATTGGAAAGGTTGTTCAAAAGCTTAGAAAGTTATTTATGCCCGTGCGAAGCGTGGGTAAATTACCTAGTATATCTATAAAAAAAAAAAAGAACCTTAGGCCGCCTACGTGGCGCCACCACAAATCAGAATTCCCTTTTAATTTATTTATTTCCAAAACTAGCCTTCCTCTTTCATAAAAAGTTGTGACTTAAGAAAAGTAGTGACTTTTATGAAAAGTTATGACTCTTCTAAAAGGTTGTAACTTGTATAAAAAGTTGTGACTTTTATGAAGAGTTGCGTCTTTTATGAAACGTTGTGACCTTTCCGAAGGGTAGTAACTTTTCCAATGAGTTGTGACCTTTTCGACAAGGCACAATAAGCATTTGTTCACACTACCATTTGTTGTCTATAAATAGAGGGATTTTCTACCACTATTATTTGTTGGTTTTTTTCCCGCTATAGGGTAGTGAAATTCAAATTCATTAATTAAGCTTCTTATGAAGTTTGTTTCATTCCTCAAAGTTTTCTTCCTCCTATTTCTTGGAGCTTAATCTTTACTATAAGTCATAGTGATTCTTTTTGCTATTTTGGTGACTTTTTTTAACTCTGTTAAAAATTTCAACAAGGATGATTTAAAATTGATCTTTTCTTTTGTCCCTTTCAACATGTTTCTTCATATAAATAAAGAAAATTAATTTTAATTGCAATGCGATATTAGTACTCTTGCACCTCTCAGACCACACCTCATAATGTTGCTGAAATGGTTGAATTCATTACAATTGATTCTTTAGTAACCAAAAACTTTTATTTCTACCACTATTATTTGTCGGTTTTTTTTTGCTATAAGGAATCAAATTCAAATATATTAATTAAGCTTCTTATGAAGTGTGTTTCATTCCTCAAAGTTTTCTTCCTCCTAATTCATGAAACTTAATCTTTAACCGTAAGTCATAGTGATTCATGTATCTCTTGCAATTTCCTTTTCCTATTTTGGTGACTATTTTTAAACTCTATTAGAAATCTCATTGAGGATGATTAAGAATTTATCTTCTCTTGTATCCCAATCTACAAGTTTCTTCATACACTTTTCGGGAAAATTGTTTGTGAATTGTGCTATATTTGATAGCATACAACTATAACGACCTATTCCCGTCGTTATAGAAAAGTCAATGGGGAAAGAATTGGGGTCAGAAAACTTTTCATAGTAACTTGAGATTTCCCAATCTAGTCCAGATTTGGACCAAATTGGAGTATGTGAGGTATAGGGAAATCTGGTAGTAATTGGGTGATCCAATTATGAATTCGATCACATGAATAGATAGGTAAGTCGTTAAGGAAACCGTATGACTTTACATAATTGAATTTGGGTGAGTAGAACTCTCGAAACTGATCTTGGCGTGAATTGGTAGTTTCTGAGTGTCGTTGGTTGAAGGTGTGTTGTGAAATGGGGTCTTGGATTTATTATTTTTGCTCACTGTTCCGTGCAAGCCTCTATGGCGGGGATTTCTGCCGCCAGGGCGGGGCCGCTGTAGCGGGATGTGCCCCGCCGTAGCGGGACAGATGCGACTAAAGTCAGAAATAAAACCCTAAAAATATTTTATTCTACACTTTTCAACTTTGAGAGCTAGGAAATGACCCCAGACGAGTTCTTGACCATTTTTCATCATTCTTGAGGCTAAAGGTAAGGTTTTAACTCCCTGAATCCATTTTTTGATCCGTGGAACGTAATCTAATGGGTAATTATAGATGGGGGTAGGTTTAATCTAAAATTTATGGTGGAAAAAACCCTAATCTAGGTATGGGGACCAAGGGTTTGGTCTAGGGTTATTGAGTTTCTTATAATCTGAATAATTAGACCTTTGATTGTGGATCCTTGCGTATAAATTATTGTTTTTAGAGCACGAACAAGCGGGAAGAATCTGGAAAGGGAAGATTCAAGTGCCTTAGGGGATTCAAGCTTGGATTCGAGGTAGGTGATGGTTGTGATTCTACGATTGAGTGATATATGTTTATTCTTGCTTCATTATGATACATGTATGTATATGAATGTTGCATTATTGATCACACTTGTTGTAAATAAGATAGATGAATGATGGTTACCATGAAATCGTGACTTAAATGTATGATCTTAAGGATATAATTGTTATTGTGGTGTATTGAATGGATCGATTGCCAAGTTCTGGCATAACTAACTTGGATCGGTTGCCACGTTCCGGCATCACTACCTTGGATCGGTTGCCACATTTTGGCATAATTATGGGATCGGTTTCTACGTTACAACATAAATATTGGATTGGGTACCACGTTCCAGTAAGCTAACAGTTTGGGTGTGGGTTCCATGAGAGGACCATTGAAATGTGTTGTGTATCTACTTATGATAAGTTCGTTCATATCTAATGATGATTGATATTGGAAAATGATATGTTGCTCTAAATTGATATAAATGTGATGTGTGAGATTTGTGAAGTTTTTCATTGTTCGTATATGTTGATCATATTGTATATGTTTGATATGTGCATGTGATTATATTATTGTATTGTCTAATGTATGTTACACTTAATGGGATTGCCGTGTGATTCTACCAGTACACTATGGTTGTGTACTGATATTACACATGCTCTTTCTTTGTTGAGTACAGGGCATCTTCCGGTGGCTCTTGATAGACCTTAGCTAGGTGAGTATTGCGTGTGACCGGATTCAAGGGTGAGCCAGTTCTTTCAGGCTGCCATGGATCTTTCTTGTTTAAGTCCACTCTTTTTGGACTCAGACTATTTGTTTAAGGTGTTGTTTAGTTTCGGGGTTGTACCCCTTGTACTTAGACTTGTCGTTAGTAGAGTTTTGGTACATTAACTTTCAGGTTGTAGGGGTTGAATTTCCGCATTAGTTTGGTTAGTTGTTTGTTAAAACCATGGAGTTTATGGGGACTCCATTTTTATAGTCATTTAAACTTGCTTCCGTATCTTTAAATGTCTTAGTTTTCATAAAATTTTGTTTGTTTAGGTTGTTGTAATGGTTCTCCCACTGGAGGGTTTGTGTGGGTGCCAATCATGATGGTCCGTGTCATGACAAAGTTGGTATCAAAGCCCTAGGTTCGTTGATCTTATTGTACCAAAACGAGTCTAGTAGAGTCTTGCGGAACGGTGCGATGACGTCCATATTTTTTTCGAGAGGCTATAGGACTTTAGGAAAAACTCACTTCTTTCTACTCTTTCGTGCTGTGACTTGAATCTGATTGGTATATGGGTGATACACATTGGTATCTTTCCTCATTCACTCTATGGTCCGAACTAGAGCAACGTAAGTGGTAACGCCATCACTAGCAAGAGTGATGTGTACAGATTAGTGACAGTTGAATAGGGTTACCATTTGGAACAAATATACATTGCCTCAAATAGACAACCTTTTTGACCAATTGCAAGGTGCACCGGTTTTCTCTAAAATTGATTTGTCTGGTTACCATCAGTTAAATATTGAGGCGGTTAAGAGTTGGTTTTGACCAAGTTCTGTGATTGAAATTAGCAGTTTTGTAGGGCACGCTAGCTACTATTGTGGCTTGTGGTATAAGTTGAGTCCAATTGGTATCTCAACGAAGTGAACTAGACGTCGTAGTCACAGCTGGAGGGACACAAGCAAGTTAATTGGAACTAAGAAGGCTCCAATTGGTATCTGGTCTTAGAGGACGTATAAGGCATAGATGATCAGTAATAGTCATCTATGGAACGAACTAATTAAGGAATTTGGACTTGTCTGCAACTTGTATCTTCTTGAGTGTCATGAAACTTGTTGTGAAAAGAAAGTCATCACGAGATTAGGTGCAAGGGTCAAGATAAATTACAATGTGGTTCGTAAGCGAGAAATCTGGACGTGCGTTGCGACCAGTTGATAACCGTGTGAGAGTCTGGGCATATCCTGGGGATGTGGGTGTGGTAGTGTTGAAACGATGTAAAAGGATTCTAAACTGCGTACTTCGTTGGGTTGAATGGGGGGTAGACAATAATTGCCCTAGCTAAAGGGATTTCCTTAAATGCCTAGTTATAGTTGGGAACCTTTGGGGAGTTTAGAAAAGAAAAGAACCCCAGAAAAATGTTGACATGGGTTCTTTTTCCATTGAGGACGCTGGGGCGAGATTTTCCCCACCAAGGCGAGGCTGCCAGGGCATGATTTCTTCCGCCAGAGCAGGATAGGGCTAGACAGAATCTCAGCCATGTCACCTATGTTTTTCCTAGTCACAATTTCAGAACCGGAACTAACCCCGCGATGTACTTCAGTGTTCAGCAATTGAATATAAGTTATAAGGTGTGTTGAAATTGTGGAGAACCTAGGCATATAAGGAGGAAATCAGTGAGGCCAGGGAAATGGTAATGCAGGTAGAGGAGTAGTGTAGCCGGGCAAGGAAGTTGCCCGCCAAGAGGACAAGACTCAGTTTTATGTTTTTTCGGGTAAGACCGAGTTTGAGGGTGTGATGTAGTGGTCAGAAGAGCTACTCTTGTCTTTGCCTGGATGACTATTGTTTTATTTGATTCGGGTTCTACTTATTTGTATTTGTCAATTCAATTGCCTTGGGATTTGATGTGGTTTGTGTTATAGTTGATGTCCCCATCCATGTTTCTACCACAATTGAAGAGTCATTTATAGTCACCCATGTATATCGTGTTGTCCTGTTGTGTTTATGGATTTTCAGATTTGGGTTAATTTGGTTATATTGGATATGACTGACTTGATATAATCTTAGGCATGACTTGGTTGTCCCCCTATTATATCGGTCTTAATTGTAATACTAAGTCGGTAAATCTAGAGATCCTAGGTAGGGAAATATTAGAGTGGGAAGGGGTGTACAAGCCTAAGCTAGCTAAGATCATATCCTCCATTCGGGCTAAGAAACTGGTATGACAGGGTTGTTTGGCTTATTTGGCTCATATTTGGGATGTTGAGGCCGAGTCTCCCTCTAGTGAGTATATTTCTTTTGTGTTTGAATTTTAAGGAAGTGTTTCCTATAGATTTTCTTGGTATGCCTTTATATAGAGATATAGATTTCTGCATTGACTTAGAACTGACACTCACCCCATTTCCATCCCTCTGTATCGTATGGATCCAACAGAATTAAGAGAGCTTAAGGTTCAAATCCAAGAGCTTCTTGATAAAGGGTTCATCCGTCCTAGTGTTTCCGAGTAGGGTGCTCCTGTCTTGTTTGTTAAGAAGAAGGAGGGTAGTATGAGGACTGATGATTTTATCTTAATCCATAAAAGAGTGGATTGATACCGGAATGACAAGTTTATGGCTAAGGAAGGTCCCCATGAGTATACTTGGGTGATGGAAATTGAAGTATTTTAGTAAGAAAGTGCGTATAAATTGGGTTAGTCCTTTGAATGTGATGAATATACCTGAGTTTGAGGTGTCATGTTGATGAAAAGGTTGACTTCATAGTGATAGTCAAGGATGACGAAGCATAATGGTAATAAGAGTCGTGATGGATTGTGACGGAATGCAATTATATAATAAGATTGTTGGTTAAAAGAATTTTGTATAGTAATTACGACTTGCGAGTACCTAAGGTTGTGGTTTTCTAATATTTAGTGAGTAACGTGGTTGTATGGAAAATTATAAGAGATGGTAGGACACCACTCGAATAGAATGTTAAAGAGCTAGAGTTATAATGAAGGAAAATATAGTAGAATGTAGTACAACCTTTAGAGAGAGGCGAGAGCAAGAATATTTTATTGGATTTTAAAGGCTAAAGAGGTATCATCAGATGGGTTAAAAACAATTGAAAAAGACTTGAGAAAGGATTGTGCAAATATTAGCTTGAGTGTGATGATAGGTAATTTGGTTTTGTTTTTGAGTTTAGTAATAAGTACGATGGAACTTTTTGCGAAGGATATTGTAAGATAGATGGAGATGCGATCAATGATAAGCAAGGACCCATGAATTCATAAAAATCTTTAAGGTATAAGCTAATGTTGATAGATAAGGGGATTGTGCTATATGGTAGAAATTACAATTCAGATTTTTCATTGTGAGTCCACATTCGTGGTGATGTATTTTGTCAAGGTGAGAAATGATCAATTGTATCCGGTATTGCGCATTTGAAAGGACTTACAGATGGGGTGAGTCGTAAGTTTACTATTATTGATTGTTAAGTACCTAAGAAAGGTTTCATTTTTAAAAGTGTTGGTTTATAATAAGGTAAAAGGTCGGAGTGTTTATGATGGTTGTTAGTGTTGTGAGTATGATTCACTAGCTATGCTCTAGTGTGTTTTCACTTTTGTGGGTGGATCCCTAGTGGTGGATCAGGGGTACCAAATCCTGCGATGTTCTCTTGGTTGAGTGGGAAAATTGGGAAGATTTTGTTATTTTGAATGACATAATTGGTGTTGTCTTGGAATTGTTAAAGTATTTTAGTGGTTCTACATGTACCACCTTGCTTATGAGAATTTATAGATGAGCTACCATGCGTATTGGTGGTTTTCCGGCAATCATAACATTCCTCTAGTCGTCGAGGTCATGTATCGATTATGTGTGATTGAATACGGAGGATCATTGGGTCCAATTCTACTAATCTTAAGAGGTAATCTACAATTACTAAATCTAGCATTTCGATAGTGTTGTTGGAGGGGTTGTATGCTTGTACATATCCCTCGATGTGTATCTAATTTCTAAGGATCAAAATTGTTATAACTTAAGCTCATGGGAATTTATGTTGTGGGATGGAGATATTGTTAAGAACTGTGATTGTTTGGGTATTATGAGTATGTGTTGGTTGATTCAGGCTCACTTCTATTTGTAGCGAGTATTGACTTGGACTTTTATCATGCTTAAGTGCTAAAGGATTCGTCCAGATGATTGTGTCAAGGTCTTTGATAACATGTTGTAGACGTGTGTACGATCAACTTTGGTCATTGTTGGGAATCTCTTTTGTTGTAGTTAAGATTACATACAACAATATTTATTACTCGAGTATTGAGATGACTTTATTGAGGCATTGTATGGGAGGATGTGTAGGTGTTCAATTGATTGGTTTGAGGTTGAAGATGTGCAACCTTTGAGAGTTAATTCGATGAAAGATGTTTAGGTTAAGGTGAGAGGTAGCTAATCTAAGCTTCTAGCATCCCAGAGTCGACATAAAAAGTATGTGGGACAAGTATCCCCAGTTATTCGACGATTCAAATAATACATTATTCTTGCTTTAGCCCTTTGCTCATAGTTTGTCACTCGGGGACGAATGATGGATAAATTGGTAACTATTGTAACGACCTGTTCCAGTCGTTATTGAAAAGCCAATGGGAAAAGAATTGGGGTCAGAAAACTTTTCGTAGTAACTTGAAATTTCCCAACCTAGTCCAGATTTGGACGAAATCGGGGTCTGTGAGGTCTAGGGAAATCTGGTAGCAATTGAGTGATACAATTATGAATTTGATCATATGAGTAGATAGGTAAGTCGGTAAGGAAACCGTACGACTTTACGGAATTGAATTCGGGTGAGTAGAACTCCCGAAACTGATCTTGGCGTGAACGGGTAGTTTCTGAGTGTCGTTGGTTGAAGGTGTGTTGTGAAATGGGGTCTTGGATTTATTATTTTTGCTTACTATTCCGTGCAAGCCTCTATGGCGGGGATTTCTGCCGCCAGGGCGGGGTCGCTGTAGCGGGATGTGTCCCGCCGGAGCGGGACAGATGCGACTAAAGTCAGAAATAAAACCCTAAAAATATTTTATTCTGCACTTTTCAACTTTGAGAGCTAGGAAATGACCCCAGACGAGTTCTTGACCGTTTTTCATCATTCTTGAGGCTAAAGGTAAGGTTTTAACTCCCTGAATCCATTTTTTGATCCGTGGAACGTAATCTAATGGGTAATTATAGATGGGGGTAGGTTTAATCTAAAATTTATGGTGGAAAAAACCCTAATCTAGGTATGGGGACCAAGGGTTTGGTCTAGGGTTATTGAGTTTCTTATAATCTGGATAATTAGACCTTTGATTGTCGATCCTTGCGTATAAATTATTGTTTTTAGAACACGAACAAGCGGGAAGAATCTGGAAAAGGAAGATTCAAGTGCCTTAGGGGATTCAAGCTTGGATTCGAGGTAGATGATGGTTGTGATTCTACGATTGAGTGATATATGTTTGTTCTTGCTTCATTATGATACATGTATGTATATGAATGTTGCATTATTGATCACACTTGTTGTAAATAAGATAGATGAATGATGGTTACCATGAAATCATGACTTAAATGTATGATCTTGAGGATATACTTGTGATTGTTATTATGGTGTGTTAAATGTATCGGTTGCCACGTTCCGGCATAACTAACTTGGATCGATTGCCATGTTCCGGCATAACTAACTTGGATCGATTGCCATGTTTCGGCATAATTATGGGATCGATTGCCACGTTCCTGCATAATTATTGGATCGGGTACCACATTCTGGTATGCTAACTATTTGGGTATGGGTTTCATGAGAGAACCATTGAATTGGGTTCTGTGAGAGGACCATTGAAATGTGTTGTGTATCTACTTGTGATGGGTTCGTTAATATCTAATGATGATTGATATTGGAAAATGGTATGTTACTATAAATTGATATATCTGTGATATGTGAGATTCGTGAAGTTGTTTATTGTTCTTATATGTTGATGATATTGTATATGTTCGATATGTGCATGTAATTATATTGTTGTATTGACTAATGTATGTTACACTTTTTGGGATAGCTGTGTGATCCTACCAGTACATTGTGGTTGTGTACTGATACTGCACTTGCTCTTTCTTTATTGAGTACAGGGCATCTTCAGGTGGCTATTGATAGACCTCAGCTAGGTGACTATTGGGCGTGACTGGATTCAAGCGTGAACCAGTTCTTTCAGGCTGCCATGGATCTTTCTTGTTTAAGTCCACTATTTTCGGACTCAGACTATTTCTTTAAGGTGTTGTTTAGTTTCGGGGTTGTATCCCTTGTCCTTAGACTTGTCGTTAGTAGAGTTTTGGTACATTGACTTTCAGGTTCTAGGGGTTGAATTTCCGCATTAGTTTGGTTAGTTGTTTGGTAAACCATGGAGTTTATGGGGACTCCATATTTATAGTCATTTAAACCTACTTCCGCATCATTAAATGCCTTAGTTTTTATTAAATTGTTTGTTTGGGTTGTAGTAATGGTTCTCCCACCGGAGGGTTTGTGTGGGTGTCAATCACGATGGTATGGGTCGTTACAACAACAATAAATATGTGATAACTAATATGGAACCAGTGATGATGTTTGTTAAAAAACTAAACAAATTACTTTCTTGCTTTCCACAATTAGTATATTATTTTGATTATTTTTTCTTTGGTACAAACATTTTATATGGACTGAGGTATACATATTATTGTCTCTGTTGGAGAATATTACTTAATTATTTTCCAGTAGATAATGAATAAAACACAGATACAAAGGCTAGAAAAAAAAGCTCATAAAAAAAGCTTGGTTTATTATCAGTTCCTTCCAAAACTCTCCAAGTAAAAGTTTCCACCTATTTCTTCACTTCAATCTAGTGAATATTAATGACTATTCTGAGACAATGAGGAAAAACATTTATGATACTAACAATTTTAGGGTCATTTTTAACATATACATGATGCAACATACTATAATAAAAAAAGATTGATGGAGGTTCATAAAAAAGGAGCCGAAGGTCCTCCATTTGAATTTAGTTAATTATGTTCTTATATGGACGTGATGTTCCAATTTACTTGGGAGTGTTGTTGTTCGAGGCTTTTTCGTATCTTCTTAATGTCTGATGTTTTTTTTAGGATAGTAACACTTTTAATGTCTAATGTTTCTCTTTATAACTTCTTGGAATTTAGAAAAATTCATTACTTCTGACCAACTCTTTCCATGGAGATTCTCTTCGACTTCTTTCTTATACTTAAAATCTATCTATGACTCATAATTTTTGTATAACAAAAACGAAAATTTAAAAAAATGACAATTTAAGATTTTAGTGGAACGCTTTGCCTTAAGATAAAATGTTCTTCACAATGTATTGTATGTATTAAAAATACGAATATTACCGAATGATCATATGTAAGTTTAGTAAAATAGTTCAATCCCGTGTGAAGCACATGTAATTTACCTAGTAGATATATAGAGCAGAGTCACGGGCAGTTGGTAATCATAAAATCCTAACATTTCACCATAGCAACGGCGAATTTTATCATATAAAATTTGCCAAATGAACATCAACTGAAAATAAACAAATGAATTGACTCCCTGCAATTATGTAATCCTAGCCTTAAATCATTCTCCAAGTTCTTGATGTCCAATTTAAGAAAGGAACACACTTTCAAATCTTAAACATTGAAATACTAAGTACGTGTTTCGTCATGTGATATCGTATCATGATATGAAATCGTGAGATGGAATCAACGTTTGGACATGTGATTTTACGCTAATTCCTTCTCGTGATTTCATATCATGAGATGTGATTCCATATTCTCCAAAAAACATGATATGAGAATATTGAACAACGTTTTAACATTATTTCTTTACAGCTAGACCAAGAAAAAATCACTCTCGAAACCAAAATAGAGGAAAAGGAGTGAAAGTCACCTGATATAGGGCAGTGAACGTGGATGTGCGATCAAGAGTCTATATTCGAACAAGGACGAACTCAAACAAGCTTGAAAGTTGAGTTTCGGTTGAGATCGAAAGAGAATACAAAAGATAATTTTTGAGAATAAAAGACGGTGATTTAAGGTGCTATGGGGGCGGAAAAAGCTTCCTGACACAAGTTCCAATGAAAGATGGAAAAAAGGTGTATAGCTGTTGTTTGACAATGAATGAAGCCCTATTGTATTAAGATCAAAATAGTTCTAAAGAGTAAAACTTTGGGCTTAAAATGAACGGTTTTCACCTGATAGGCTGATTTGGTGGTTGGACTAAAAATGCCCGAGACTTATTTGGGCTTTGGTCGAATTTTCTTGGCCTTTTTTCTTTGTGCCTTCTAAAATATTTTGGGCTTCTACATTAGTAAGTAATACTATATATATTATATGATGACAATTAATAATTGATAAAAATAAAAATATCATTATTACGACTTAACACTAATATAAAATATAGATACAAAAATATGCATTGATAATTAATTCAATAAATATGAAACTTGAAATAAGATGACGATAATCGATTATTTAAGAAAACAAGTGTAAAAAGTGATAGTAAAATTTTAATAATAAAGCATACAATTTTAGTAGTAATTATAGAATTGTGACATAACGATAACAATAGTAATGGTAAATAGTCGTTGTGCTAAGAATAGTTGTGAAAAAAGATAATTGTATATATTATTGTTTTAGAAATTCGAAAATAATGAATTAGAAGAAATGAGGATCAAAATTTGGTGTCAACAATATGAACCTAAAAGAACTCAAAAGAAAGCACAAAGAGGAAAGCATGTAATAGAAAATAAAACAGTAAGAGATGCGTAAATAATACCAAGCAAAACAAAACTACAGATCATAATACTAGAAATAGTCCTTTTCAAAACATCCTAAACAGTAAAACACACCATCAATGCTGAATCAAGGTGTTCTGCAGCACCAACATCATTTAAATCACCACCTGAGAAAGGTAGAGCTGATAGCCACTGGAAAAAAAATCTATGTTTCTTGTCTAGTCTCTTCTTTCGAACATGCAAGCCGTGTAAGAGATGGTAAAATAGAAGATGGAAAAAAATGAATCGTCCACTAGAAAGAAAAAAGAAAAATAATGTTTGATCTTAAGCAAGGAGAGGTGAAAGAAGCCTCAAAACAATAAATTAGGATCCATTACCCCCATCAAAGTTTTATAAGCCATAAGCTATAAGTCATACAACTAGGCTCTTTGTCTTCTTCATGACTCATTGAATAACACAAATTTATTCTTCTGTTGCAATAAATATTTGACATATGCAAAATCATATACAGAAATATTTCTCTAAACATAGAGCACACGGCGATCAAAGAAGAAGATCGTTCTAACAATGCTGGCCGGAGTGATGCCAACTTTACATAACAGTCCATAATATGCCCATAAAGATTTGTAAAAAATGATTTAGTGCCACTTGTTTGTTCCTTTTTCTCGTTGAGATTGAAACAAGGTCTAAGGATGGTTTTTCTCTGTGAATGAAACTACATTTCTTACTTAAGTTGCATTGGGTCAGCAAAAAAAAGGCAATTAAGAAAACAATGGATAACCATTGTAGAAATCATGCACATTAAAGATCACTAACGACAACTATACATCACCAGAAGACGGGTTCTGGAATTTCAACAGAAGAAAAGTATAATTAGTAAAAAATGTAAGAAGTTGATTATTGCCTTCAACTCATGTTGTAATGGAATATCATCTCTCCCTATTCAAGTATACAGTAGTTGGACATTCCAATCACCGTCATCAAATACTAAAGATGAAAAAAAAGTTTACAAGGTGAAAGTTATGAATTTACAAACTTGTTCTATTGAATCACCTTTAGTGAAGAACCCGAAAATTTTATAAAAGTTTATAAATCAAACAAGATATAGTTTCACAACATCAAATTAAGAATTTAAAGAAAACAGAAAGGCTATCTCAACAATACAATACTTAACACTTGGAAACTAAAGTTTTGTTTAGGGTTGGTGGTTGAGTGGATGAAAACACTCGTGGCATTCTTTTTGAAGTTATAGAATAAGGTAATTAAGAAACTAAAACAACCATACTATTTGGGGAAAACAATTTTAAAATGAATAGACCAACAAGAAGCAAATTTTGGAACAGTTAGGAAGCACAAGGATTATCGATATCATGGAATAGTCAATTTAGTGTACAATCATCATAAGGGTATTTTAGAAATATCTCATTCTCTCAATGGGATAAGCCCATGAAAATGTCTACAACACCTATACACTAGCAATAAGAATGTTTCAGAAATAGGTTTTATTGAAAACCAAAGAAAACAACGGCTTACCAGCAGCATATTTAGTAGTCAATCAAGTGAAAGCTAATCAGTTGACTCCTCTAGGTAAAAGCACTATAGTGAAATAGAAATAACCCCGATGGGCAGTAGTTGTTTGCTATGTAGCTAAAGAGAGTAAAATTGACGTGAGTTTTACACTCTGTATGGATCATTGTTACCTATTGTATTGTACTGTATCGATACTATACCTACAATGTTTGTTTTGATTGTTACTTAAAATGTATTGTATTGTATTGTTAAATTCCGTTGTTACGTAACAATGTAAACCTCCATTTTATGGAACAATCAAATTGGTGTGTTTCCATTGATACTTAATTTATTTTTCCAATTATATCTTTACATAATGTTTCATAATATTGTTTTACCCTTTACCTTATATTATTTAATTCTAGTCAAACCTAATACCCTAGAATAATTAAGGATATTTTAGTAAATTTATAAATTACAATACAATACGATACAATCAAGCCAAACAATAAAAATGTTATTAAACAACAACAAACAATACAGTCTAGCCAAACATTGTATCTACCATACAATACAGTACGATAGAGTACAATACAATACAATACATTATGAAACAATGGGTAACAATGACCCAAGCAGAGTGTTGAGAACTTAAGATCACCCCTTACAAGAATAGTTGCAAAATAAAAGAGAACAAAAAGAATAAGAAAATAGGACATAAATTATCTCAAAACCAGGAAAGAAAGTTATAAGTCTATTGGACATTATAACTAATGTATAACGGTTATAGAAGGTAACATAACATGCTTAATTATATCTTCCAAGTGTACAAGAATTTCAAGGAGGGGTGAAGAATAACTTATTTGTTCACCATAATTTCTCAAAGAGGGGAGAAGAATACATCGCTCATGAGATGTGTATGTTAGCTTTGTAATCAAGGGTTAAATAGCAAACAATCTTGCTAGCCAGAACATGTCAAAAATTCCAATCTAAACTAGGAAACACGTTAAGACATTAATTCTTATTCATCTAACTAGACAAATTTTGGAATATTTGACACTCCAAAATAGCTCTAATCTTAACTTTCAGATTTAGATAAAAAATTTATGCTTCTCAAAGTTTATACATTTCCCTGGGGTGTTAAATTTTGCAAGCTGGCAAGTCAAAAAATGAAATTCTCTATAAATGCATTGTGTCCCAACAAATGCAAATAAAACATTATAAAGCATTTCACCTATACATCAATAGTTGAGACAACCACTAAAGAATCGTAAATACATTTTTACATTTTAACATAAGTATCTTCCTCTAACACCCTTCAACCAAACAAATGAAAATAAAGATAAAATAAAAGTTTCTACTACAAAAAGCCCATCAGAAACTACTTCATGGATGGGTAGCCTCTTCTACAAGCACATTTTATTTCATCAATTTATAAATATCTTCATATGATTATGTCTAATGCTAACTGAAATTATATGTTCCTCATGGACAAGATCAAACTTTGCCATCTTTTTCACTACATGTGTGCAGTTTGACTTACTACAATCTACATGATTTCATTCTTCTCAAAACTTGATTTAACATGCAAGTAAAATATTAGGCAACAAGTCAGCATTCTTGCCTCTGAAATGGTCAGATTAACCTTATCTGGGCTTTCCTTGATACCTAAGGTTTCATTTATTTACTTAAAAGTTGGGGGAAAATATGCCATCTAATAATTGCTTTTGAAAAGGAGATTTGTAAAACCAAATTTCACTATATTTAATCATCAACACGACTCAATTGATAGAACCCCAAGAGAAAAAGGAAATAATCTTCATTGAATTTATAGCGATAAAATAAATGACAAATCTAACCGTTTCATCGGATTTATGTTTGCTTTAGATGGTTATCTATTGAATAATTAATGATTTTTTCAAGTTCAAAATAATTAATTTATTAGTTAAGAGAAAAACATCGAAGAAAAAATAGATCAGATAAAATGAGGGGGTGCATGTGGATGTGACTGAGTATCGTATTATTTTCTTGAGGTAATCAGAAATTATTGTTTTCCAGAAAAGTCTCATGCCACTAGTGCCTTCAATGACAATGATTAGCTAATTTTTCATAATGTGTATTTTGCAAAAGATTATACAGATTGATGGTTGTTCTCCACAAATGATTTTATTTATTCGATGGTATACATTTTCAGGGATAGGGTTTAAACTAAAAATGTATGTGTAGACATCAAATTTTTTTTGAATTTAAGATGCGCGCGCCTCTACAAGACTAGCTCAATCCATGTTCTTCAAGCCCAGAGTTGGGTTAGAGGTTGTTGGAGGCTAATCTACCCTGAATCCTAGCCCACACAATAAAAAGAGGGCTTAGGGTGGAGTAGCCTCCAACAATCTCTAACGGACCTTTGGGTATGACGAACATGGCTTGGGCTAGTCTTGTAGAGGCCCATCTTAAATCCAACATTATTTTGATGTTCACACATACATTTTCAGTTTCAACCCAATCCTTGAACTTGTGTAATATCTAATTAAAGAATCATAGGCGGTGAACAACAATCAATCTATAGAATATTTAGCAAAGCACATATGATGAAAAAAATAGCTAATCATTGTTGTTGAATGCACTATTGCCATGGGACCTTTCCGGAAAACAACCATCTTCGATTACTTCAAGAAAATGATTCGGTACTTAAGTCACATCCACACACACCCTTTCATTTCATCTCATCTATGTTTGCTTGAATCGTTTTCTCTTTACTTAAAAAAAACATTAATTAATCAAGAGAAAGTGATCCAACAAACATAGAAAAGAAGAAATGAATTGATTTGTAATTTATTTTATCGCTGTCAATGCAGTGAAACTTATTTTCTTTTTGGTTCGGTGTTATATTGGAATTGAGTCGTGTTAATGATTAATTTCAGTGAAATTTATTTTTATTTCTTTCCTTTTCAAGGGGGATTACTAGATGACATATATACCCATACTTTTAAGTAAATAAATGAAGACTTTAGTATGAAGGCAAGCCTGAATAAGGTTAACCTGACCATTTCGGAGGCAAGGATGCAGACATGTTGCCTAATATTTTACGTGCATGTTGAATCAAGTTTTGAGAAGCATGGAATAATGTATAATGTAGTAAGTTAAATCGAACACATGTGGTGGTAAAGATGAAAGAAATTGATTTTCTTCATGGAGAAACATATAATTTTAGTTAGAATTAGTCATCATCATATGAACATATCTATTATTGATAAAATAAAAGTGCTTGTAGAAGAGGCTTCTCAACCATGAAGTAGTTTCTAATGGGATTTTTGTAGTAGAAACCTGTATCTTCTCTTTATTTTCTAATGTTAGGTTGAGGGGTATCAAAAGAAGATAACTATTTTAAAATGCAAAAATGTGTTTATGATTCTTTAATTATTATCTCAACCATTGATGTATAGGTGAAATATTTAAAATGTTCTATTTGCATTTGTTTGGACACGATAAATTTTATGGAGACTTCCATTTTTTGACTTGCCAGCTTGTTGAATTTAACACCCAAGGGAATATATAAACTTTAAGAAGTATTAATTTCTGATCTTAAATCTAAAATTTAATATTAGAGTTATTTTTGAGTATCAAATACATTTTCAATATTTTCTATTTGGATGAAGAAGATTGGATGTCTTAACACATTTCCTAGCTTACATTTTTCAGCATGTTTTGGCTAGCATGATTTGGTTAATTTATTATGAAGGTTGTTATTTAACCCTTAAATTAAAAAGAAGACATACACATCTCATGAGTGTTGTATTCTTTTCCCCTCTTTGAGCAAATATGGTTAACAAACAACTTATTTTTCTCCCCTCCCCGAAATTCTCGTAGACGTGAAAGATATAATTAGGCATGTTATGTTACATTCCATAACAGTTATGCTTTAGTTATATTATCCAATAGCTTAATAACTTTCTTTCTCTATTTTGAGATGTTTTATGTCCTGTATTGATTTTTTTTTAGCCTCTTTTTTTTCTTTTATTGCAACTTTTCTTGTGAGGGGTGATCTTTGGTTCTTAAAACCCACATCAGTTTTTCTCCCATCAGCTACAGAGCAAACAATTACTCTCCATCCGGCTTCTGGGTTCTTGCTGTTTCAATATAATGATGTTACCTAGAGATGTCAGCTGATTAGTTTTCTCATGAATGACTACTGAATATGTTGCTAGTTTGGGTTCTTCAAAGTCGTTTTATGCTTTTGTTTTTTGAATCAAACTACATTCTAGAACATTCCTATTGTTGGAGTATATGTGTTGTAGATATTTTCTTATGTCATTGAGAGAAAGAGAACTTTCCAAAATACTCTTATGACTTCCCCAACTCTGTGGAAGAGGATCCTCTTGAACTAAATTATGGACAAAGCACTTTTAGGAGGATATCAATGTGTTCAAAGTTGCAATTAGTGAAGTGGGGGGGGGGGGTACCATAGTGTTTCTCCTCTCTTGTTTGGAGATAATGCTTTTGTGTTCGTTGATGCAAATGAGATCCAACTAAACTTCCTTGGGTAAGTCTTGACTTGGTTCCAGGTGATGTTAGGGCATATAATTAACCACAGAAAATGTAAAATCATACACATTGGTGCAGTGAGTAATACTTCCATGCTTTCCCATATTTTTTAATGTAGGGTAGGGCTCTCCCTTCTACCTACCTTGGTTTACCTTAGGTGATTCGAACAAGGATCTTGGTGTTGGAACCCGATTATTTTGAGGGTAAAGAAGAGGTTAGCAAGTTGACAAAAAAGGTACTAATCCAAATAAGGCAAGTGCTTATTAAAAGCACATTATCGAGTATCCTTACTTATGTATATCACTGTTTAAGGCACCTATCACTGTTATTGGTAAACTAGAAATATTGCAAAGAAATTTCCTTTTGGATGTAGTGGATAGGACAAACGAGAAAAACTTAGTTAGTTGGGAGACTATGACATCTTCTAAGAAGAAGGGAGGGATGGGGGCCAAGACTTTAAGGTTTTAAAAAGTAATTTGGGTAAATAATTGTAGAGATTAATGGTAGAGGAAGAATCTTTATGGATAGGGTGATTATGAATAAATATGGTGTAATCGAATGGGGATGTAGAACAAATGGGATCACAATGTCTTCTGGGCGTTGTGTGGAAGAATATAATTAAAGGGAGGGATGCTTTCTTTAATAACATTGTTTTTTAAGTCTGGGGATGGGAGTAGAGTTAGATTCTGCGAGAAAAATTGGTGTAAAGGAATGGTGCTAAAGGATGATTTTTTTGCTTTGTATAGAGTGTCTTGCCAGAGGGAATCGCCCATTTAGCAATTAGGGGACACAAAGAGATGGAATTTTTTGGGATATGAAGTTTATGACGTTATTCTAGGATTGAGAGGTGACCGAGTTTCAAAGATTCCAAATTTACTCCAATAGCATGGGGAGCCAATTGACAAATGTGATCCCTTGAGTTGGGATCTCAGGAATAACAACTCGTTCTTAGACCTTAGCTAAGTACTTTTATGAGAATCTAGAAGCTAATGGTTAGGACATCAGTTAATTTTCCACATACTTCGGTCTATATTCCTAAGATGTCGAAGAAGGTGTGTTACTTCGCGTGGCTAGCTACTAGAGGGGTGATTTTGACGGTGGAAAATCCTAAAAAATATAGGGTGGTTTGCATGATTTGGTGTTGGGTAAAACAACATTTTACATGTTGCAAGGCCCATGTTACTCATGGACAACCATGGAGTATACTTGATGAGTTTGGTTAAGAAATCAAATTGTGCCCTTTTTTATATTTTGACATACAATAAGAACTTGATCCTCTCCTAACAGAAGAGGCAAACCACAAAAAAATTATTGTGGATTAAGCACCAAAACTTTTCAAAAGCTACCTTTTTCAAAAGTCCTAAGTTTTCAACATACCCTTCAATATCCTTTAGTCCAACCCAAAAAGAGCCCTACTATTTCCCTATTCAAGAAGCTCTAGTCAAGGTCTCTATTGAGCCAGAAGAAAGCCCAAGGTCAACATCCAACTTTGTTCTTGTTTCATTAATGTATTTTTGTGATCAATGAGCTCATACCAAGCATACTATGATAGAAATTCATCAAATATCAACTAATTAAATCAAATCATACAAAATGCAATACATATAATCCTATACATTCCA